>CAUYLG010065709.1:0-65590 GCA_963573385.1 Cacajao melanocephalus
TGGCTCCTCCGCCGGGAATCTCCTAGTCTGTGGGCAACAAAAATTCGTCTGAAAGTGCAGCGTCCACTCGCTCTCTGCGCTTTCACTGGGAGCTACAATCCTGAGCTGTTGTTAATCGGCCATCTTGGATCTCTCTCCTTGGGGAATAGTTTTAGTAGGAATAATGTTCTTTGTACACTTGGTAGAATTCAGCTCTGAATCCATCTGGCCCTGAGATTTTTTTTGGTTGGTTAGGCTATTTATTACTGCCTCAATTTCAGAAGTCATTTTGGTCTGTTCACAGATTCAATGTCTTCTTGGTTCAGTCTTGGAAGGGTGTATGTGTCCAGGAATTTATATAATTTCTTCTAGCTTTTCTAGTTTATGTGTATAGAGATGTTCATTATATTCTTTGATGTTTGTTTGCATTTCTTTTTTTTTTTTGAGATGGCGTCTCACTCCATCACCAGGCGCCAGGCTGGAGTGCAGTGGCGCGACCTCAGCTCACTACAACCTCCCCCTCCCGGGTTCAAGCAATTATCCTGCCTCAGCCTCCCGACTTGCTGGGACTACAGGCACGCGCCACCACGCCCAGCTAATTTTTTGTATTTTTAGTAGAGACGGGGTTTCACCATGCTGGCTAGGATGGTCTCCATCTCTTGACCTCGTGATCCACCCGCCTCGGCCTCCCAAAATGCTGGGATTATGGGCATGAGCCACCGCGCCCGGCAGATGGTGGTGTGTATTTCTATAGGGTCAGTGGTAATATCTCCCTGATCATTTCTGATTGTATTTATTTGAATCTTTTTTCTTCTTTATTAGTCTAGCTAGAGGTAAATCTATTTTATTAATTTTTTTTTTTAAAACAGCTCCTGGATTCATTGATCTTTTGAATGTTTTTTTGTGTGTCTCTGTCTTCTTCAGTTCAGCTCTGATTTTGGTTATTTATTTCTTCTGTTATCTTCGGGGTTTGGTTGCTCTTGGTTCTCTAGTTCTTAGTTTTGGTGTTAGCTTGTTACCTTGAGATCTTTCTAGCTTTTTGATGAGGGAATTTAGTGCTATACATTTCCCTCTTAACACTGCCTGAGCTGTGTCCCAGAGATTCCGATACATTGTATCTTTGTTCTCATTAATTTCAAAGAACTTCTTGATTTCTGTCTTCATATTATTATTTACCCAAAAGCCATTCAGGAGCAGGTTATTCAGTTTCCATGTAATTGTATGTTTATGAGTGAATATCATAGCCGTGATTTCTAATTTGATTGCACTGTGGGCCAAGTGACTATTTGCGGTTGGCTCAACACATGTAAATCAATAAATGTGATTCATCACATAAACAGAACTAAAGACAAAAAACACATTATTATCTCAATAGACACAGAAAAGACCTTTGACAAAGTTCAACATCTTTTCATGTTAAAAACTCTCAATAAACTGGATATTGAAAGAACAAAACTCAAAATAATAAGAGTCATATGACAAACCTATAGCCAATATCATACTGAATGGGCTAAAGCTAGGAGCATTCCCCTTGAAAACTAACACAAAACAAGGATGCCCTCTCTCACCACTTTTATTCAACACAGTATTAGAAGTTGGCCATGGCAATCAAGCAAGAGAAAGAAATAAAGTGTATTCAAATAGGAAACAAGGAAGTCAAATTATCTTTATTTGCAGAAGACATGATCCTATATCTGGAAAACCCCATTATCTCAGCCCAAAAGCTTCTTAAGCTGATAAGAAAATTCAGGAAAGTCTCAGGATACAAAATAAATGTGCAAAAAGTGTGCACCAAAAGCAGTCGAGCTTAGAGCCATATCACAAATAAACTCACATTCACAATTGCCACAAAAAGAATAAAATACCTAGGTAGGAATACAGCTAAAAACAGAAGTGAAGAAATTCTACAAGGACAGCTACAAACCACTGCTCAAAGAAATAAAAGATGACACAAACCAACGGAAAAACATTCCATGCTCGCAAATAGTAAGAATCAGTATTGTGAAAATGGCCATGTTGCCCAAATGAATTTATAGATTCAGTGCTATTTCCATTAAACTACCACTGACATTCTTCGCAGAACTAGACAAAACTATTTTAAAATTCATATGGAACCAAACAAGAGTCCAATAGCAAAGGCAATCCTAAGCAAAAAGAACAAAGCTAGAGGCATCATGCTACCTGACTTCAAAGTATAGTACAAGGGTACAGTAACCAAAATAACGTGGCACTGGTACAAGAACAGAAGCATAGACCAGTGGAACAGAATAGAGATCCCAGACATAAGGTCACACACCTACAACTATCAGCTCTTTTACAAAGCTGACAAAAATAAGAAATAGGGAAAGAATTCTCTATTTAATAAATGGTGCTGGGATAACTGGCTAGCCATATGCAGAAAATTGAAACTGGACCACTTCCTTACACCATATACAAAAATCAACTCAAAATGGATTGAAGACCTAAATGTAAAACTCAAAACTATAAAAATCCTGGAAGATATCCTAGACAATACTATTCAGGACATAGGCACAGGCAAAGATTTCATGATGAAGATGCCAAAAGCAATTGCAATGAAAGCAAGAATTGACAAATGGAATCTAATTAAATTAAAGAGCTTCTACACAGCAAAAGAAACTATTAACAGAGTAAGCAAACAACTTACAAAATGGGAGAAAATTTTTGCAAACTATGCATCTGACAAAGGTCTTATATCCAGCATCTTTAAGAAACTTAAACAAATTTACAAGAAAAAACAAACAACCCTGTTAAAAAGTGGGCAAAGGACATGATAAGACACTTCTCAAAAGAAGACATACATGTGGCCAACAAACATATGAAAAAAAATCAATATCACTGATCATTAGAGAAATGCAAATAAAATACTGTATCACACCAGTCAGAATGTCAATTATTAAAGTAAATATAATAGATGCTGGTGAGGCTGTGGAGAAAAAGAAACACTTTTATACTGTTGGTGGGAGTGTAAATTATTTCAACCATTGTAGAAGACAGTGTGCTGATTTCTCAGAGACCTAAAGACAGAAATACCATTCAACCCAGCAATCCCATTACTGGGTATATACCCAAAGGAATATAAATCATTCTATTATAAAACCACATGTATGTTTATATTCATTGCAGCAGTATTGACAATAGCAAAGACATGGAATCAACTTAAATGCCCATCAATGATAGACTGGTTAAAGAAAATGTGGTATATAAACACCACAGAATACTATGCAGTTATAAAAATGAATGAAATCGTGTCCTTTGCAGGAACATGAATGGAGCTGGAGGCCATTATCTTTAACAGACTAACACAGGAACACAAAACTAACTACTGCATGTTCTCATTTATAAGTGGGACCTGAATGATGATAACACATGGATACTTTGGGTGGAACAACACACACTGGCCCTACCAGAGGGTGGAGAGTGGGAGGAGGAAGAGAATCAGGAATAGTAATTAATGGATACTAGACTTAATACTTGGGTGATGAAATAATCTGTACAACAAATCCCCATGACACATGTTTACCTATGTAACAAACCTGCACATTCTGCTTATGTACCCATGAACTTAAAATAAATATTTAAAAAAGGATTTGAAGAATATGTTAGTGTAGCTCATTGTAAACTCCCCCAAAAGGTGGATGGAATCACACAGTGAGGACATTTATGAGGAAAAGGGCCAATGACAAAATCTTGTGATTAGGAGGTAGTGAGAGGAAGGGACTCAAGCAAAGAAGGGGCCCACATCGTAGAGTATGGGATGTTCACAAAACCTGGAAGATGGAGTTTAAGGTCAGTTTTTTGTTTGTTTTAAAGTTCCTCTGGAGAGTCTAATTTGCAGATATGTTTGAGAATCACTGGACTAAAATGGTAAAGCTCAAACTTTGGTGTTTGTGAGAATGACCTGGGGATCTGTGAAAAATGCTGGTTGTGTTTCACTTGGACCAAGTTTTGCAAAGCTCCTGGTTCAAGGGCCACATTTTGAAACACAAGAGTTTACTAGACAATCATGTAATGTCTTCCACTATACCCTTAGGGTGTGGTGTTTTATCTGTCTTAAAGAGTTTCTTCCCTGGTACCTGTCCTAGTACGTGGGTGTGACTGGTCACCAGGACCTAGCGTCTCCTGATGTGGGCTCAAGACAAAGTCATGCCCCACCCCAACATGCTATCCTCATTTGGTCTCTAGCCTGGGCATCAGGCTTCTCTGGTTCTCAGAAACACTGCCCAAGAAGATGAGCTTATTCTTGAGAAGCCAATGGGAGCAAGAGTTCTGGAATGTTCTTTCATTTTTCCTATGGTTGAGTTCCTTCCCCATTACCTGTTTTTTTTTTTTTGCCCTATGTGCCATAGGCATGAAGGTCATCATAGAATTTTCTTATGCAGGTAAAGCTACTTTGGTCTTTCCTCTGGTTCTAGATAATAGCCAAAAATGAATTTTCTCTCTGCCTTGGACAAAATGCAGAATTGAGCCCTGCTGCCAGGGGGCATCCTTGTACAGCAAGCACATCTAACTGGATCCAAGACCTCTCTTCATCTGACTCTCCCTGACCTCTATCTATGGTACTGTTTAGAAACAAAACAAAACCCAGAAAAAAAAACAAAAACACCTTTCCCACTGGCTGTCCATGGGTTAAGTCAGGGTATAGGCACACATTGGCCAGGGCCTGCATCAAGGAGCTAAGAGCAGCAAACATCATGCTTTCCACTTTGTTGCAGAGAGTCTGCCCTTGAACTTTGATATACATGATATTCAGGGCAGAGAAGCTGCTGTCCTGTGCTTCTAGAGTCCAAATCAAAGACTCTGGAGGCATGTAAGTTTTAATTTTCCTGTGTGTGTTCCTATAAAACGTAGTATTAGGCTCACTGAAACCTTTTGGTCACGCATTACATACATAGCACATGTGCCCCTTGAGGACTGGTATTCCCGAGGATTGGCTCTGCATGGGCTGGAGTGGATGCGGTTTGGCACCTCCAGGCAGGAGAGTGAAAAATCCATGTAACCTGCCTCATAGACCCCCAGGGCCCCAGTTCATGCTATTAATTGTTAACCAAGAGTAAGAGAAACAAACTGTATTATTGATTACCTGTGTACTGGTTGAGACAGGTTATAGCCAAGTTTGAATGTATTAGGATGGTGAGGTTTTGACTCAGATAGGAATTTCTGTAGTCACTACCTGTGTCTATCTGTGCTAGTAAGGTAGCGAGAAGGCACTTAAAATCTCAGAGAGGACTCTTAAGTAATGCCGCCAGGAATTCAGCAATGTGGCTGTGGATGTTCTTGGAGTCGCAGCCACAGGTGGGAACAGTCAGAGGTGGTCCTGGTCTGTGTGCTAAAGAGAAAAAGGGATCAGAAGTCTTTCTGAGACTTGGCCAAGTGCAGCACTGAACAGCCCAAGTATGAAATCTCAGGGAATTTATCCAAGTGCCAGAGTGGATCCAAGAAAAATGAGTTGGTGCACGACCCTGCAGAAGCACTGGGGGGGATTTCTTGGGGTCATGGAAAGAAGTGGGGATGCACCTTGTGAAAGTGCAGGGGTCTGCAAAGGTCATAGTTTGGAAACTACAGGAATCTTACGGGCTGCTGACCATGGCCCATTTGTACAGTGACATCACCATGCACCAGGTGCCTACTCCTGAGGCCCCGTCCTGGTGCCCTCATTTCCCAGCTGTGTGGTCTTGGGACATTCCTTTAAGCTCACCACCCTCCAGATTCTCATCTGGAACAGTGGATACAGGGAAATGTATAAGAAGTTAGTGATATGTAGAAGGATGGAGCAGTGTCCAGCATAGTGTGATTGCTTAGTTGATACTACTTGTTGTTTTTATTATCGTGGGTTTTCTTTACAAAATATAAATAATAGCTATTATTGGCTATAATAATTAGTGAATTATTATCGTGCTTCATAAAATAAAATCCCATACTTCCGAGTGTACCAGTGGAAGGATTGTCTCCTGGCAGGAAGAGGCAGTTGAATGACAGATAGGACTGTCCCCCGTGTCTCTTCCTCCTGAGCTCACCTTTTCCATCACTGCCCCAGGCAGGTGTAGTATAGGGACATTTCCTGTACCATCTACCTCTGAGCCAAGAGTGGATACATAAGTTCCCTGATCTCTCAGCAGAGACAATAGAACCTATGAAACTTCACCTATGGGATAATAAAGGGGAGATAGATCAAGAATGCAGAAAACCCCAAATATGTTAAAAGTGTAATTTTCTTCCTGAAATTTATGGGTCTCCATTTTGAGTGGGGTCTCTACCATTTTGAGTGAGGTCTCAGAAAAAACTTTGTAGCAACTTTTTATCACTGCCCTGCCTTCGATGCCTTCTTAATTGTTCATCTCCCAAAAGTCCCCTCCAAGATATCTCTAGGAAGCACTCTACCCACCGATAGCCTTCTCTCCTGATTTTCCCTTTTTATTCTAAGCTATTTTTCATACAGGTGACCTCTGCTAAAACATAATGAGAGCATTCTACTGTGCACCCCAAAATAATGGTGTCAGAGCACCACAGCAAAGGCATAGTGGCTTCGCAATCAGAATTATGTATACACCGTAACCAAGGTGCTTCATCACAGGAGCCAGATGACTTTATTTAATTTGCTTAACTATTCCCTGACAAAATATGGTTATAATGTATATTTTTTAATTGACATTTACAAGTTCAGACTCTAGTGATGAGAATTAAATTTATTATTCCAAAATTATGTACCATTTTCATCTGGGTTTATGGTATTGTCCAGAGTCACTTTCCTCCCAGCCCCTCAGCTGTGACACAGAGCTGTGTGGGTGGCAGCTCAGGTTCCCTGGGTGGCAGACATTGGCATGAAGGGGTTTCTTGTTGAAGCTGTGTGTGTTAACACTCAATTCAGTAGTTAGAGATCATCTACCTTGTGTCGGGCATTGTATGAGAAAGTGGGTAATGGAGAGAACATCAGACCTTCGTGGCTGCCCCACATCTTCTGCAAATTGACTGTCCATTTGACAATCTCTCCACCTCACCCAATGGAAATCCAATCTACAATACAGAATCCAAAAAATATGTTATGTTTTCTAGACTTTTTGTGAGCACATACTTCCTCTTAGACTTTCCTAGGAGAATCGGGGGTCTGCCCTCCTCACAGACATGGAGTATTTTCCATTTCCTTCTTCCAGGGGTGCTGACACAAAGCCTAACAGGCCTCTTTGAACTGGGATCAGGGGATCCTTGAGCTCCTTAGGCTTCTCATACCTAAAACATCATTCCCCCTGGGTTTTGTGCTTCCTCCACCAAGTTCTTTCTTCTATTCTATGCCATTTAAGGATATTTCATATATTTTGTAATCTGTTGTAATCCTTTACATTTCCAGAAAATGTTCTTTAAAGACCCTGTATTCTTTTTGGTTTTCTAGATTGGAAGCTCCCTGTTCACCCACACCTCATGTATAGTGCCTAGAGAATCCATTAGGATTATTCCACTCTCCATCACCACTTTGAAACATTATTCTTTCTCTTCAAAGCATTCTCTTTCTTTGAAGATTAAAGCCTTCCTCTTATCATTATTCTTGTTTCTAAAACAGACAAAATTTCCTTTGACTCCCCCTCATTCATTAAGGACTTTAGCAATAGGCTTTCAATCTTTCTCCAGTGCACCAATGTGTAACTTCATTTTAACTTTGCTCAATTTTAGCTTCCTGCTTTCATGGGTACATTCTGGATTTATAATGGCCCAGAACTTTGGCACAACTTTTTAGCCTAGGCTTTACACTGAAATGTTGCATGACCATATTGTTTTTTCTAAATGTCAACGTTTTCAGCCAGATGTCTGGGAACTATTAGTCTACAGCCATTGTGCAAACTTACATGAACTAAAATAACATCTCCAAAATATAATTAGCCTCAATGTTATATTTGAAGTTACAAGTAATATTTTTTCATAAACAAAGTGAGCTTATTTTTACAGCTAGCTTCCAAAAAGTCATACTTTAAGGCTTACTGCCAGCATTGATGTATCATAATTTTGCTTTCTATTTTGTATACTGATATTATAGTCTGTAGTGCAGAAAATAAAGCAACAAAAACAACAACACATCTGTTTTTTCTTTCTTTCTGCCTCTTACATTTGGGATTAATATGCATGCTGAAAGGTAACACTCCTCACCTGCAAATTGTGAGAGCAATTTGAATGTGTTTGCGTAGGCATACATCTTCATGCCTAACAATAGATTTCCTCTGGAGTGCATGTGTGTGTGCATGTGTGTAGGTTCTTATTAAAAAAATACATTTTGCAGAAAAAATTACATTTTGAAGAGAACCATTCTTTTGATTGCCCTGAAGGATCAGAGTTCAAAATGTATCCAGATAAAGAAGGCCGACTTCTTCCCTTGAGCCATTTGCCAACTCTACTTTAAGCTCCTTTAGTATTTGATGCTGTTTTGGGCAAATGCAGCTTAGCTTCACTCAGCCCTGCTCTGCTACCCCTACTTCCTGGGCAGCAGTCACCCAGGAGTTTGGCCTTCATCCTGGGAAGTTATATAAGAAAAGAAATGTGTCCATGTGACAGCTCTCCCATTTATTTGTCTGTCGCTAGGCTGGTGTTCAGCCTCTGTAAGAGATGAGCCTATTAAGAATCTGCTCTTTCAACATTCCCTAAGAAACTCATTTTTCTATCTCTTTGCCATTCTCTGTTAAGAATATAAGGGTTAAATAGTTGATATTTAGCCAAGCTTCTAGTTGTGTGTTCAGTGGTGTCCTTTAATTTTTCTTTAAGCCTACACACCAGCTCAGATTGGTGAAGGTGCCCTTTAGTAAGTAGAGTCATTAGTGCATTACTGGAGCCTGTTGATTTAGTGAGCGATTCACACAGGCATTCAGGTCCTTGGGCTGGCTTACTTCAGGGTGAACCGAAAAAAAATAAATACATTCAAGAAACTGCAAAGTCCTCTAGTTCAGAAAATACTTGGCGGTGGAAGACATCGACTCCAAAGCCTCAAATTAGGGCCTAAGGCTATTTATGGATTTTAATTTGGTGTTAATATCTCCTGCCTCCTCACCATTTCGGCGTTTAATGCCACGGCAGATTTCCAGGAGTTATAGGAGGTACATTGTTGTTGAAACCCCAGAAAGCCGTATGCTCTCAGTTTCAGGAACAGTATTATTTCAAATTTTCTAAAATATGTCAAGTGTCAAAAAATACTTACCCTATTAACTTAATGCAAAATTGGCCACAGAAGAAGGTAGATCCTTAATGTTTTCTCCTTTAGGCTGTTTCAGTTTCTCAATAAATTACCCTTGTGGAAGAAAATACATAGTCAGTGGCTCTATTTTTATTTATTGTCAATAAGATAACAGCCCGAGATATATAAATAATTACCGGTGTACCTCTGTATCTTTATCTTTTTTTATTACTGATAAAATCTGAAAGTATAACAGGTTTATATACACATATATTGATATAACCACAATTTTATATTTATACAAAGTATATTCTGTTTTGGGTTGCAATTATACTAGCAGAAGCTTATTTGTGCATTTTTTATAACAAGTACTCCTCAACAAGAGAGTGAGACTATAATACAGTAGAAAATTAATAGAGGATAAAAATTAATATAAGTAGGAACCAAAGTGGCTGATAGAATTAGAAAGAAACTCGCAACTTCTATTTGTCAAAGATCATTGGCCTTGCAATGTCATTCTCTCTGTAAATGGAACAAAAGTGTTCTAGCAAGAAATAACATCTGAATTAAAGGTAAGCTCAAAGGACTGGTATCTACTTCAGGGTTTTATTTCAGTAGAGTAGATTATTAAATTTGAAGAGCCAGCCAGCAGGAAGCTATAGAATTTTCTGCAGATTTAACTGAAGAGTCAAGCTTTTTTTTTTTTTTTTTTTTTTTAATTCTGCATCAAATTATAAGCTATAGGCCTGTCTAGGTTTAACTGGAAGTGAGCAATCCTGATTGATAGGCTTATTTAAAAGGGAGCTTCATAACCTGTTGGGGAATGGAACCAGCAGCAGGAGGCTGGGGGAAGGACTTGGGGAGGCTTGTCTTCCAGGACTAAAAAAATAATTTTCATCTTGAATCACATAATAATGTATTTAACTATTAACAATTAAATTATGTGGACACAGTCAGCCCTCTGTATCTTCAGTACTGCAGCCTCCTGTTCCATATCTTTGGATTCCAGATACCAAGGAAAACAATAAATAATAATAATAATAATATAAGAAAAAATAATACAAATTAGAAAACAATACAGTATTACAACCATTTACACAGTATTTTTGTTGTATTAAATATTATGGGCTATTTAGAGATGATTACATAAGTTATATGCAGATACTACATCATTTTAGATCAGGGACTTGGATTTTAGTATCTTGGGGGTCCTAGAGCTGATCCCCCATGGGTACCAAAAGATGGCTGTACTTAATCTTAGGGTTATTTCTTCATTGGTATTTAGTTAAGTCCATTTACTTTCAATAGTGAATTGAGGGAACTTTATACTAAAAAGGACTGATTACCCAGGAGGTGGTTTCAAAGCACCAACTTCCCTGGAGGGTGCAACAGCTGTGAGCTGCCATCCCCAGCACCTCTGCAAAACTATGATCAGTCCTTTTCAAGAGACCCAGGCCTCCGACCATCCAGTGACTCTCAAGTGGAACCTGTCTCCTCAACTGAGAGGCGGCCTTGAGCCCCATCGATGAGGAAAGGATTGGAGATGACTCAAAAACTACAGAACATTTGCAACAGAAACAAGCTTAGATTTCTGTTCTTCTGACAAGGAATAATTGTCAACTCAAAAGGCACTACCAAATCTGGCTCAATCTAACATAGGTATGTTCTCTGATTTGTGACCTTTCTGCTGTACGTACAATCCAATCACATATATACCACAAGCAAACTGTCATTTTAGTAATCAAATAAATGCAGATCTCACTGTGTCTTTGCCAAATATCTACCTTCATAACTTTGAGGAGGCTGCAGAGAGAGTTAATACTATCCACCTTTGTTACATAGCTGAGGGGTGAAGATACCATCCTCAGCCACACTGAAGTTTTAAATAGCAGATCCAGGATTTTCCTTGAAATATTTTACAAATACCTGTGTTCCCTTTTTCCTGCATGATAATGCTTTGACTATTGGAATGAGATAATTAGAATGCTGTTTTTTTCCTGTCAGCAAATTCACCTTACAAATATGACTTAGGCATCATGTTCCAAATGTCTCTAAAAACCAGAATTGCCAAACATATTTGTTACATACCCATATTCCTAAGTTTCCATGAGCAAGGCTTGAACAGTTTTACACAGCAAATGAGTGATTATTGTCTGTTAATTAGAGTCACACATGGAAAAATAAAAGCATGACCTTGAAATGTAATGTCAGTTTCCAAGCTCAAGTTAATTAGGTAAAATACCTCCTATGTCTCTTCATTCAAATGTAGAGTAACAGTGTTTTGTAGGGTAGAGCCTGACCAGAGTCTTTGATCACGTTTGTTTTTTAGCCTCCTGAGCTACAATTCTTTTAAAAAAGATGGATACTCTTTTATGATTAGTTCCTGGTTTTCAAATCTCTCTTAATCGTGTTATTCCAACTTTCTAGTTTGAAAATTGACCTTCTTGAAAAAAAACATAGAAGCAATAAAATAGCCTTGTCATAATGATTCTTTACTGTTTACAATGTCCTTTGCAGATAGCACTGTTTTTATCGATCTTCACACCATCTCATTTACAGATAAAACTGAGAAGTTGTGAGTTGCTTTGTGCATAGTGCATTCATTATCAACAGGAATTACTGAAGCAAATTTGAAAAAAATTATTAAAAATAATTAATAATTAAAAATTTCAACTCATAAACATGACTGTTTTATTTTTATGTTTATTATTTGCTAACAGCTTTGTCGCATATAAAAACATGTAATGTACATCCACAATAAATAATAATCTATCATCTGTATTAAAAAATAAAGCACTGTGTACTTCCATTTATATGAATTGTGCAGGAAGACAAATGTACATCAGAAAACATACTGGTGATTGTCTGGGCCTGGGGATGGTAGTGAGGGCCTACTGTAGCTGAGGACCGGTGTCTTTTTGAGGTGATAAAAATGTTCTAAAGTCATATTATGATGATGGGCAAGTCTACAGATATACTAACAGTCATTGAATTGTACAATTAAATGAAAGGAATTTTTGAAATTATTACAGCAAGAAAAATAATTTAAAAATGGTAACAATAAATTATCTGAATGAGTAGCAGATTAACAAAAAATTTTTAAGAAAGGACATTTTTAAAACTTCCAACTCACATCCTCTTGAATAGTATTATGTGCTATATTTATAAACACAATAATTGTTTACAATCTTCTTATTTAGCAATAGTTCAGAAATTTTAGCAGTCACTGTAATGAACGTCCAAATCACAGTAGCTTCTCAACAGTTTAAGCCTTTCTATGCATCACAAAACTATTTAATGAGAAAAACCCCCAGAAGCGTGGCTCACGCCTGTAATTCCAGCACTTTGGGAGGCTGAGGCATGCAAATCGCCTGAACATAGGAGTTAAGACCAGCCTGGGCAGCATAGTGGGATCTTGTCTCTAATTTAAAGAGAGAGAGAGAGAGAGAGAGAGAGAGAGAGAGAGAGAGAGAGAGAGAAAGTTAAATCACGTAGTCTTATTTTAAAACTATGTCTTAATAAAATTATTTTTTCTCATTTAAGCAGCTTTTTTTTTTCTAATGATGTAAACTGATTTGTTGGTGAAATTGTACCTATCATTGTTCCTGAATGAATGCTATTTAAAGAAACATAAATGTATATATTACAAGTCATCTAAGGAGGAAATAAATTATAAATTCTTAAATGAAGATATATAAAGTGCTTGAGACAATGCAGGGAGTAAATGATAAAATTAGTCAAAATTAGTCATTTTGTTTGAAATTTTTTTTGTAATATGCTTTATTAAATAAAACCAGAATGTGTTTCCCAAAAAGTAAGAACCCTCTCTTTTATAATAAATACAGTTGGAAATATTACTATTGCTTGATCTTTGATTTCTACCAGTACCCAATAAAGTTGTTTTTCAGATTCATAAAACTTAATGATTCTCTTTGCAGCCCAGAAATACTCTTGCCAGCCTTGGGGGCTTTTTTGCTTGGCTAACCAAGCATGGCATGTGCTTGCTGGATAGTACCTGGACATATGCTTCCAGCCTGTGAACTTACTAATATCTCATTGAGGAAAGTTATCTGAGGTCCTTGAATCTCTACACATCTTAACATTTTCTAATGAGTGCATTAACGTGAGCAAAGGTACAGTGGCTGGCTTCTGTTCACATTTGTCTCTGTATGATCAAGAACCAGAGGAGAAGACATGTTCAATTTCATTTCTTCATACTTCTAATTGGCTGAAATATCTCTAGTAAGCAACTATAAAGACAAAAACAGGGAATCCTATGCGTTGCTTCTACTTTCCAATTAAATTTTTGACATATTTATAAGGATCACAAATTAGGACACTTTCCCGGAATTATTTTAAGGTTTCTGTACAATGTATCTTAAATCAACAGCCTTTTACTATGGGCAAGAGGCCAGATGAGATAAGTAGTCTCCACATAAATGATGGATGAGTTCATGTGCTCATTGAGACTGCTCCCTCGGTGAGGAGGAAGGATTAATGCACAGAATATGGAATTCTATAACTATGTGGGTGAGAATAATAGTCAGTCTTGGATAAACAATGTCTTTTGCTTGGAAAGTTAAAAGCATTCCTCTCATTTGTTGACATCATTCTAGTTTATTTTGTTAATTATTTGGATTTTGTATCCATTTACAAAATCGGCTCTAGAGAGAATTGTTGTGCTCTAGAATATTAGCAGAGTTGGCATGCCCAGGTACTGGGGAAGTAGGTTTTGACACAATTGGAATTGGGCTTTTTTGTAGGTTTGCCACCTTCATTCTATGATATAGGGGTCCTAGATGAAGACACAGAACTGAGGCAGACCTGAAATTGTTGAATCCTTTTGACCTGAGGGAAAATAGGCAAGACAGGTTTGCAAAGAGAAGTTGGTAATATATGTAGAAAGGAAGAGACAGAAAAGGGAGATAGGGTAGGTACAGGCCATGTGGGATATTGCAGAGTAAGGTGGATAAAGTTTGGCTTTATGTGGAGTGGAATATAATTTTCCCTTTGGGTCAATACTAAAAGCGCAATTGCTGGAACTTCCATTATTTTTTTCAACCAGAATTATGGGAAAGGAAGGTATAATTTGCACTCTGTATGTAAATACAATGTTCATTTAAAGTTTATGGGAAATGCAGATTTTATTCAATAAAGTCAGCATGCAGGAACTATGTTGAATAGTAGGAACTGTTTAATATTTGAGTAAGCCGACTCAAGATGGTGTGTATCCTTGACTGGTATGCTCCAATGTGAACTGGAGGACACCTGGAAAGAGGGACTAGGCAAGAATTACTTAGGGGTCTAAATGGTCATAGTTTTAAGTGACTTCTTTCAGGGGCCCAGTGGACTTCTTCCTGGGGGAAGACTTAGAAGAAGAAAGTAATTGGGAAAACTACAGTCTCCATCACTGAACTCAGTTTCAGGGCCAAAACTAATACTCATTGTGTTTCTTCTCTGCTGTCCACTGTACATTTCCTTCATCCACAGCTAGCAACTCTGCTGGCTTTGGTGGAAAACTTTGTGATGTACCCAGGCTGTCATCCCTGTGGGGGTCTAAGGATGGGCTGCCACAGCCTTTTCAGGCTGGTGTGTTACACCTGCCCATGTGTTTTCACAAGTAAGCAAGCCAGTACCAAAGACATTAAAGGAATCACTTTGGTGCCAGATGTATTTATCTCTGCTCTCACTGAGTAACAGCAGTTTACCCACCTCCTTCTGATGACCAGGGTCAGAAACCCCAGTTAGGATGGTGACTCCTCTTCCTGCCTGGGATGATTTGATAATGGGAGCTCTAAGTGTCCAAGTGGCAGCTGTGGCTATTAGTTAGATGGAACTCTTGGGAAGCAGAGTGCAAAAATTTTAAAAATTAGTAGTCTGATACCATGTCAACACTGGAGAGGCTGATGATGGAACTGGCTGGCATCTTGCCCACTCCATCCTTATGGTACAGTATGGCAGCAGCCTCTCCAGCGATGGAAGCACTCTCCTGGGATACGAGATGTATCACCCTGGCAAAGACTCCTGAAGATGATGTATACTCACTGCTAGGACACCTCCTAGAAACATGAAAATGTTTTGGCCCAGCTCAATGAAGTTCATTTAAGACACCAGAATTGTCATACCAGACAGTGAAGGAAGGGCCCGAAACACTCAGAGAAGCAGGCTTGCTGGAGTGAACATGCCAAATAGTGCTGGAAAAGCACCACATGGTGTTTCACGGAAGTTTCAGAGGATTACAACTATAAAGAGTGTGTTGGTGAGAGAGTCACCAGCACCATTAAGAAATTTAGTGATGATTTCCTTTGTTGGACAAAGAGGATGGTAGCAGGAGCCCACGAATAAGCAGTAAGGATGACAGGACACCAAAACAGTAGAGTCCAGGTGGAGATGCTCAACTATCAGAAGGCAGGAGACACAATTATTGCAATAAGCAGGTAGGTCAGGTGGCAGTCAATGAGTGTTTCACTTGCAGAAAGTCATGGGGGTGGTTTCTGGAACACAGTGTTCCTGTATGCTGGATGCTCCATGGATGATGGATGAAAAAAAAATGATCTTGCTTGCTTATAGAGGAGAAGGAGGAAGCTGTGCTCCTCACCTCCAGAGTCTCCTTGGAAAGGCAATGGCTATGGGTCATAATTTCAACCCTTTAGTATTTAAATAAAATCTCACTAAAATTCAGATATACTGGTGTGCCTTGGCACTTATGACCTAGAGGTGCCTCAGATTTCTGGAACTTTATATCTCTCTAAATGTAAGTATGTAGGAAGGTAACACTCCAGTCTCCCTGACATGCTCGAGTGTAAACTAGAGCCCTTGCTGGGCAGGGGTCATCTGGCATTCTCAGAGGAATAAAAGAAGTTTTATTATACTTTCAGATCAGATCAAATAACTGGAAACATGGTTATAGAGCTAATTATCATGGTATGTGGCATCTTAGAACACTGGATCTCTTGTAGGAACTTTCGCCAGGGAAGCTGTTTCCCTAGAGTTCTATGCAATTAGATCACATGTTTAAATTACTATAACCAGCAATAACAGTCAAGATACAGAACAGATTCATCAGAAGTTTCTCCTCAGTGATTCCCTTCACGTTTTTCTTTGTCGAGACTGTTTTAACTATTTAAGTGCCTGTGTTCTCTTGAACATATTTAGAGTTATTTTTTGACTTGCTTATGGTGTTTTTGAGTACATCAATTTGTACAGTTTTCTAAGTGGTGTTTTAGGTGTTGTAACATACATATGTCTCATGCCTGTGATTCCAGAGCTTTGGGAGGCCAAGGTAGATGAAGGGCTTGAGCCCAGGAGTTTGAGACCAGACTGGGCAACACAGTGAAAACTCATCTCAACAGAAAAAAAGAAAAAACAGTTATCTAGGTATGGTGGCACACACCTGTGGTCACAAATACTCAGGAGGCTGAGGTAAGAGAATCGCTTGAGCCCTGGAGGTTGAGGCTGCAGTGAATAGTGATCAAACCACTTCACTCTAGCCTGGGCAACAGAGTGAGACTCTGTCTCAAAAAAATAAACCCCAAAAATGGACACAGGCATTTCATCAGTACTCAGGTGTTGACATTTTATGACATAGCGTGAAATAGGTAGAAAACTTACCTCTATTTAGGTCCCCTTACACTCCCCATTTAAAATATGTAAATTTCTTAACCATTCCCTATACACATGGTGGGCACGTTATTAGATGATTTAAAATTTTTGCTTTAATGATAAAACAAACAATCCTTCATCTGAGAATGTTTTTATTTCTTCATCATTAGTAAAGAATATTCTCCAGATAGATAGCCCAGCTGGTTTTTTTCCCAGCACTTGAAACATGTAGTGTCATTTTCTTCTGGCCTCTGTGCCTCCAGATGAGAAATCAACTGCTATTTGAGTGGAGTTTCTTTTTAGGTAGGGAAGAGTTTATCTGTTGGGAATTTGTTCAGCTTATTGAAACTTTAGGTTTATATCTTTTGTTATATTTAGGAAAATTTTAGTTATTGTTAGGTTAAAAGTAATGTCAAAAACCGCAATTACTTTTGCACCAACCTAATATTGGTGTGAATACTTTTTGAACTCACTCTATTTCTTCTCTCCATCTAGGCTCTAGTGATGGAAGTGCCAGATCTGTTGTTATCATCAAATGAGTCTCTGATACTCTGTTCAATCCCTTTTCTGTCCATTTTTCTGTTACGCAGTTTCAGTAATTTATATCATTTTATCTTCAAGTTTTCTGATTCTTTTCTCTGTCATATTCATTCTACTATTGAGTTCAACTAGTGAATTTTTTTTGTGCTTATTTTAATTTAGTTATATGATGCCCATTTGGTCCTTTTAGCACCTCTTATTTCTTTGCAGGCATTTCATGTTCTTATGCTTTTGTTTCCAGAACATTTGGGTTTGCTTATTAGAGCCATTTTAGGATGACGGCTTTAAAATCCTTGTCAGATAATTTCTACATCTTACTCGTCAGCCTGTTGGCCTTTGTTAATTTACCTTTTTTTCATTCAAGTTGTGATTTTCCTGGCTGTTGGTACGACTGATATTTTTTATGGTATTCTGGATATTTTGAATAGTATGTTTGCAGTCTCTGGGTTTTATTTTTATTTTCTATTTTAGCAGGTAGTCACCTTGTTTGGGTTTAGAGTTTAGGCCCTGGGCTACTTCTATGGGCTGTGGAGCCAATGGCAATTCAGTTTTTAGCTGCTGCAGCACTATTCTGGTCTGCTATACTTAATTGGTGCAGCTGGGACTCCTGCTTCATCACTGTAAGTGCCACCTGTGGGCCTTGAGTGTGTGTTCCACATCTGGTGCTGCTAGGTGGAGGTGGAAAGCTTTACCCCGGCTACCCTGCGAGTGTGGCCCATGGGTACAGTTGCATTTCCCTCGCTGCTTAGGGAAAAGGGCAGTGCTAGGAGGATGGGAGAGACTCTCATTGGGCAGATAGTCTGCTGTCCGGCTCTGCTGCCTTTTACGTGTTCTCAGTGGTGGTTAGTAGTTTCTTTGCTATCTATTATGCAAAGATATTCCAGGCTCCTCTTAACATTCCTTGCCACAGATTGGAATCAGCCATTCTGTATAAGGAGTCTTGATTTTCTTTAATAGGAAATGGTATTTAGAAACAATCTGAGGAGAGATTTAATGTTCACTTACATGAATGCTACTTCATCATGTCAATGTATTAAACAACTCGGGATGTACTTGCCCAAACACACAGATTAGACTTGTTCCCCTTTTTAGGCACTCATACATGCCCCACACACCCTTTCACAAGACTTTTAACCCTTAGGCTTCATTGTTCAATGTTTATTCTTCTTGTTAGGTGAAATATGTAATGCTCAGAAGTCATTTGTCAGACATGTAAAGAAAGAGGAAGCTATGCTCTCATTTCCAGTTTAGGCATCAGATTAGTGATTATATGAATCAGTTCTTTATATTAGTGATTATGCGAATCAGATTCTAGATCAATTCTTCTTGGCTACATATTAGAACCATTTGAGAAACGTTTTGAAAATACTGATGCTGGTCCCTAATTCCAGAGATTCCGAGTCAGTTGGTCTAAAAGGGACCCAATGCCTTTCAAAAGCTTCTCAGTTGTTTCTAGTGTATAGCCAGACCTGAGAACCAATGAACTAGATTAAAGGCTCATTCCGTGAGTAAAGACTTAATGTAGAATAACTTCAAGCCTGTGAAAGACATTTTCTAATGTTTATTATCTTCCCCCACCTCGAAGCTGTGTAAAAAGCTCAACTGAGTCTATAGAAAAGCAAGTTAATAACTTCTCCCTAAGTCAGCTCCTCCTGGCTCTCTCATGCCTATGAGTCGATCCACAGTGTGATAGGTTCAAATCCTTTGAATCAACCTCCTGAATCTACTGGAGAAGAAGCTTTTGGTAATCACTCCGGTCCATTCTGGTTTTGGGGGGGATTTCTTAAAGACAGGGTCTTTATTGCCCAGGCTGGAGTGCAGTGGCAAGATTATAGTTCATTGGGCTCACACCTTTCTTCTGTCTCAGCCTCCTGAGTAGATGGAACTACAGGTTCACAACATCATGCTTGTCAATTTTTAATTTTTTTTGTAGAGATGAGGTCTTGCCATGTTGCCCAGGCTGGTCTTGAATTCCTGTTTTGAGAACAATCATCCTGCCTCAGCTTCCCACCATTCTGATCTTTACATGCACCTCGTCATTGCCCTAGTTCTGGCCTTGTTCTCTGTCTCCTATTCCATTTTACATTTGTTTCCCAACCAGTATCTTGCTTTCATTTTCTTTCCCCTGTCATCAATCCTATAATTTAATGATGGATTTTCTCAAGTTTCTCCAACTGGCGTTTGAATTGATGCCAGACATTTAAAGTAAGGCCATATTATGGCTGAAGAAAAGAAAGAAGATGAATAACTTGGGAGGATGGTGGTATGTTGACTATAACCACAAGTTCAATTCTGCAGTACTAAGATGAAGTATGGTGACTTGAAGTATTGTAAGAATGCTTGTTAGAAGATACATATACTCAGAATCCAGGATAACCAACTAAAATAGCAATGAACTGGTTGCATGAAAAACAAGATTTGAAATGACGAAAGTAGTAGTTTCCCCCATTTTTCCCCCGTCCCCTCCCCCATTTTGCATACCTGTCTCTGTTCTGTCATCCAAGTTCCAATATCAAACTCAGTTCTTCCTAGTGGCCTTCCACGCTCACCTAATTTAAAATGACCCTTCAGTACCCACCCAACAGCCATGACACCCCATTTATTTTCCTCATCAGTAATACTTTCTGCAGCTATCTTTTTATTGTCTTTCTCCCTCTTCCTTCCATTTCTTCTCCTAACTAGAATGTAAACTCCATGAGAAAAAGGATCTTAACTTTCTTATTTATACGTGTATCTTTAGTTCCTAGAACAGCAAATGATAGGTGTTCAATAAACATTTGTTGAATAACACACAAGTAAGTGGATGAAACACACATAAAAAATAACCCAGTTTTGAGGGGGTGGGGTATCATGGGTCTTAGAAGGCTCAACATAGACTAGGAGGCAGTTATTTCAGAAGCTACTAGGATAGGCCAGTGGTTCCAAGGGGGTGGCTTCTGGGTAACTCGGAGTTGTTCAATACCTTAGGCTTTTGCCAACTATCTGGACAAAGTGAAGGGTATATTTATAGTGAGACTCAATTGTATGTTGTTAACATCACAAGATAGGCTGAATTCACAAATAGTGCATTTCTGACGGTAAGAAAATAGGACTTGGAGGGGGCAAATGAGTGTTATTTTCCTTGTAAAAAAGTATTGTGCCCACACTCCCCTTTCTATTTCCTAGCAGGAGAAAATGGATAATTCACTAGGGGAGATGGTCTCATGGTATCACTAACCAGCTGGCAGTGGCACTGAGGGAGAGGATAGGAAATGAGATCTTGGAATAATTCAAATAGCTCTAGTATAAGTAACGAATTACATCTGATCTGACATGGAGGGAAGGTGTAGACCAACACAGGGTTAAATTTCAAGTCAGAGAGAGACCTTAAAGAGCCTTTATAGAAATTTATGTCATTTATGGAACATGATTTGAGATGAAGGAAGGTCAATTAACTCATGCAAGAGCACACAGGAGGAAAGCCAGGACTGAAGGCAACATCTCCTAACACCTAGACTCAGGGCATGATGAAAGTAATAAAGAAGAACCTTCAAAGTAGACTCTAACAGGCCACCAATATGAATGTTGAAAACTTGCTTCTACTTCAGATTTTATTGTTTAAAAAGTCTTTTTTTTAAAATTAGGAGATGGAGTGAACTAAAATTACTTATAAGGATTTTTTTTTTAGTCCCTCTAAATAACTGTGATAATAGATGTGAAAAGAATAGGAGACTGCACCAAATGTGTGCAGAATGTGTCATAATCAGGTCTTTTTATTTTATATTATGTTTAAAAATCTCTAGTTTTAAAAACCTATTTTTCTGGGACTTTGTAGTTCTCTTGGAAAATGAACTGTGGGAAACATTTACTACATATGTTGTTATTTAACGGAAATGTTGCTGAACAAATGAAAATGTAAAAAGGAAGTTATTATAAAATAGAACACTATGTAGGTTAGATTTTTTCTTAAGGATAAATTTGGACTTAATGTTGATTAACAGAAACCAGAACATGTAGCATTCATTGTGTATGTTCAAGCTCTGTGAACACAAACAAATGTGTTTGAGACAGCAATTGCTCTTCATGGGGTCAACCCAAATTGTTCCTTGCACTTAAATCCTGGCTTACATTTTGTGCCCATGGCCATCATCTATGCCTGGGACATTTTAACCTACATAGAGTAATGTGGTTTGCAATACTTGCTTGACCCTGATGTTTTCATATTTCATGTTAATCTTTATCGGAACCCATTAGCACATATTTCCCACCCCCAAACCACTCTCAACATACACATTTATGAGCTTTGAAGGCCAACTTTGGATGATTTACACATTAAAAAATAATTTTTAATATCCTGTTGTTATTACCTCTTTAAGAATCATTTGAATCATGTGATATCTTCTAATGAAATGATTGGAAATACACATGGCAACTAAGCTAAAGAAAATTTTCACTGATGTCCCCAGCCTGCAAAAGTGCCATGGGCTTTTCCCTTTCTGTTCTTTACTCTGGGCACAAAGTACTCTTGAATAAGTGGTATTGCCCAAAAATTCCAATATAAATGCGGAGGTAAACTTTACCATGGACTTAGCTACTCCTAGTTAAACCAGCGGTCATGTATGAAGCACCATTTGGGTGCATGCAGCACAGAATAAGATTTCTGTTGAGTGAGGTCCTTGAAAAGCCAAGTAAAGCAAAAATGACCTATAAGTCAATATATTTTAAAACATATCCCTTATTTTTCATCCTTAACATAGAATCCATGCTGATAACTAGTTGAATACAAGATTCAAAGTCAAAATGATTTCCCAAAAGCTAGATAAATGTTGTCACAGTTTTCCCAGGTGGAAAGTTATAGTTATGATTTCAGGTAAGCTTGCATGCATCATATAATTTACCAATAACAGGTAAATACCATCTACATCTGGGAAACAGGCTCACAGAGGTTAAGTGACTTGGCTAAGACCATACAACTCTTGTGTCCCTCAATCTGATCCTGAGCTGCTACGCGAAGCCATGTGCGTCTTGTTTTATGGTCCCACTCTCAGCTACTGTCTACCAAGCTGTGCTACAATTCCCTGAATAGGTTTTCTAATAAGGGCATAGTTGAAAATTTAGAGATATAAAAGATGTTAAAGATTACTTAAGTAAGAATCCTCACAAAAATAAAAGAAATTCAAAGAGTTTCAATAATTCTCCCAGCTCTATCCATTTTCAGGCCCCAAGGAAAGAGAATGTGATTCCTGGCACCATCCTTCTACTTCTACATCCTTCAGGGCTTTGTGAGTCACAAGGTCTCCAGATGATTCTGAGACCCTTCAGGACCTCAGAATTTTGGGCTTTAAAGTGGGGCGGAGAAAACAAGATGCCTGTTCTTTGTTTTTAAGTGCTAACACTTGCCAAATGCCTTCAATGCTGAGGAAAAAGGAGGGAAGAGTTCAATTCAAGAAGGGGAAACTTCTGTGATGACCTGCGATTTTCACTTTTATTTTCTAGAATTTCATAGCATTAGCTATGGTTTTAAGCAACTGCTCATTCAACTATTGCCCGTTTTATAGACATGGAAACTACGGTGTTCTCTTCAGCTTCACATGTGGCACTGCACTATCAGAGGCAGTTTTCAATTACTTTTTTCAATAATACCTACTGCTCCAAATTCTATCATTAGGTTTTTAGCCTTACCTGGTTTATGCTTTTTAACTGCCTCTATATGACAAACTGATAAATCAACACAGCAGTTTGGCTCCAAAATACATAATGCAGTACCTCTTTTAAATAAATAATTATAGTTTCCAACCAAAAATAAAAGTAGGATCACCACAAATTCTCTGACTTTAGAGAATGTAAATAAGACACAATGGCTGTTTTTACTGTTTTGGTACTTTCCTTTAGGTGATAGTATAAAAATTGTAGAAATAATAATTATCATTATCCCATAGCTCCCTGGATCTCTCTCAAGAATGCCCGTCTTAGAAGAACGCTAATGATCGAATTTAAGCTCTTTAGATACAATGGGTAAAATGAAGAAAACGTCCAGAGGTCCCAGTATTATATTCTGATACAGTCTCTTTTCTGGTTCTTAATAACTCCCACCACACTATAGATCTGTGATAAAACGAAAATGTATAATCTTCAGAAATGTGTCCCCAAGACAGACAATTTGATGACATACCTACTTATTCTTTTCTTCATTCATCCCTACACTCATTCTAGGCCCGTCTGCCCTATATACTTCCAAAGGCACTATTGGTTATTATAATTAAGGCATTAAAGGCCAAAGTTCTTCTGAGAGTATATACAACTACATGTTTAAAGACACCTTGAGAGAAGAAGATGAGGGATACAGAGCACATAGCTGGAGCACAGTGACAGCCAGTTTGTCACTTAGTGATTGACTTTATATAAAAACTGTTGGGCAGCTGTTTGGTTTGAGAAATGGAGATATTCTTTACGTGATTGGAGTGAATATAATTGGAGTCGCCTGACTGGCTCAGTCAGTAGCGCATGAGACTCTTAATGGATATCATTCTATTGATTTCTTTGATTTACAAAAGACCTGTGTACAATGGTAGAATGTCTTTCCCAAGAAAAAAATTTACATTTGTTTCTGAGATATGATATATATTGCCCCAAGACTTACATGCGGTGCAGCATTTCCACTTAGCATTTGCATATCCTCCAGTAATGAGATGGTTTATTTTGATTTCATTGCATAATTGTCTTGAAGTACCATATATATTTAGTTTAAGAGAGGACCCCAAAAAGCCAAATTTAGACAACGATATCCTAAATTGACCAGTACAATTTAATATATCACCATTACATTTAAAACATTTACACAGTTGTAAATCTACTTATTTTAAGCATAATTTTATATAATATTTTGACAGACAAAAATATATGTTCTAGAATCATTATATGCATTTGTCAAGTGGCAAACTTACAATGAGTTGTACATCATACCAGTGTAAACTTATGTGAAGGCTAAAACAGAAAAAAATCATAATTTATGTTTAAAATATAATGCTAATTCATTATTTCCAAATAAAAAGAGGAATAGCCATTATATTAGATTCACTTATTTCAAGCTTATACTCATTTCATATTCACATAAAATTCATTACTTGTAAGTGTAGCAATGAATTTGCACTTTGATACTGCGTAAAACAATTTGTTGACGTTGCAGTCCAGCTACAAGCTTGCTGTTTTGAATATGTGTGGGAAAGAGAAGTATTTAAATTACCCAAGAAATATGTTACAATCATATCAAAAGTATGAAAATAAAACATATGTTTTATTCTAATGTTTTATCCACATATATTGCCTTCCAATGTTAATATAGCCAATGTCTAAATGTTTTGTTTATTTTAGTTTCATTTGAGGGCAGATTTTGAAAATCAAGTCTATTGACTGAAGCTGGAAGAATACATAAATGTCTCCACTATTCATTATGTCAAAACAGAGCAAATGATGGGTACAAAGTTTACTCTTCCACATTTTGCAGCTTTGTGATATAACTGTCTTGGAAATTGGGGGGAAATTTATGCACAAATATGATAAGTAAAGATCTTGTGATCAGTTTCCTTCCTTGTGATCTTTAAATATTTTTGTAGTTAAAAATCAGCTTGCTAATATTTAGCACATTTGGGGATTAATAAAAAACTAGTAGGTGAGGAATAATGGGTTAAATACAATATAATATTATTTATAGGCTGAAATTATTTAAGTTTTCTAGTTTCAATATTTTGAATGGGGCAAACATTTGCCCCTGTGTCTGTCTATTGTTAGAAATTGAATTACATGGAAAAAATTTTTACTGTTAATCTTTGTTTCCCCCACTGGACTTAAGTGTGGCTGTTGGGACGATTGTTGCCCAACAGAATGGTACAAGGTAAAGAGACCTGTAGAGAGAGTATGCCTCCCTGTTGCATTCTATGATAGTGTGAGTGAGGTGTTTCCTGACTGCACATGATAGAAGCTTGTGCCTCAGCAGGTTGAGAAAGATGCTCAGGGTGACCGGATAGATAAAAGCCAGTGTTCAGGTAGCATGCTGAGAAGCATGGTGCATCTGGAATATGATGTTTGCCAGGAATTGTGGTCTCCCTCCAGCAATTAATTACTTTAAAGTGTTAAATGTTTTAATCTCTGCAGTTTTTCTTTAACAAATTTCCTGCCCATTTCTCTTTTCTCAATTAATATCTGAGAATCATGCACTCTCACACTTACTGGTTCCAAAAATATGCTCCTTCCATGTACTCCATAGTGTACTGAATACATTCTGAGAAAATAGATGAATAAAAGTAATTCTCTTTTCATTTAGATATATATGATATTCAGTGAATATTTTGAATGCAGTGTAATATTTGCCATCAAATTTTGAAAAAGCACTGAAAATGAGACATATAAAATAATTTTAAAATTATTTTAAAATAAAAATTGTCTTTTAAAAATGATCTTAGACATTAAATTCATTTTTAATGATAAAGATGTATTACTTGATGCTTTGAAACAATTACAATTAAATCTTATAATAGGAATTCTAGGGTCAAGATACAACTTTTATTCTTAAGGCTGAACACTAAGTTTATTTTGTTAATGATTTGCAAAAAAGAAATATTTTTTAAAAAAGTGCTGTAGTTTCAACAATTCAGACTGACTTTCTTTATGGGATCAGATTCCCTGAGCAGTTTTCAGTTCATCGCTTCACTCTGCTGTTTTAGACACGGCTCCAATTATTTCTATAATGTGTGACTGGTATGAAAACACTGGAAATGGACACAAACCATCACACCCACACACTCATACACGTGTGTGTGTGTAACACCAGAAAAGGAACAAAACATTATTTAACGACCAATCTCATGAATGTTATATAGACATCAAATATTAAAATTAATGGTGTCTTTCCTTTAGGACTTATTTTATTTCCTGCTTTCTTCTGCATTTTAAAATTTACTATGTACTTTTTGTAGTAGTTATTTGTCTAGTCTCTAAGACTGGCTTATATGAAAAAATGCCAAAGAGTAGATCCCTTAACATTAAATCTTTCCTGTCAATGACTATGTAAAAATTAGTAGTTTGTTTTTTCTCATTTTACTATTATCAGGAGGTGTTGTGGGGGCTTCCCATAAAAAGTATTCAATAAAATATATGTTAATTTATCAGCGTGCCTCTTATTAACCATAACTGATGCTGCGTAGCTACCTCTCCTCTCATAAGGCTCAATTTCACTTCCAATATTAACTTACATACTAGTTTAGATATTACTTATTTTATCATGGGACAAAACTTTATATGCTTCAGATGAAGATAAAAATGTACTGTTTTTCCTATTACTTTCTGCTTAATGAACTTATTGCTCTAAGGTCGGCTAATAATCCTTCAGGTACTCTTGTTTATGCATATAGTAGCTATAGAAACACACAAATCAGCCCAGTGCTCCTCTACAAAGGTGGATTCTATCTTCCTATCACCTTGCACATAAATAAATGCCAGTATACAATATTTTTTTGTGTTTGCTTTGCCTGTGCTCAGAATATTACATGCCATTACTAAAAGAATAACAAACTGCATATTCAGCAAATGTTATAGCTCAGAACATGAAAGCAAGGATTAATCATCACACTAAGAAAAATCAGCTGGTTAATTCATTGCACCATTCAAGGGAGTGACTGAAGTTATTCTCATAGCTTCAATGCTATAATTAAACTAGACTCATCAGTGTATTAACAAACAAACAAAGTTCGTATCAAAACTATCCAATTTCCTTTTCCTTAGGCTCTTTCATATCTACTTCCCTTTTTCGTAGTAAATATAAATACTCTGCTTGGCTCTTTTTCTCTAAGTGGCGCTTTATTTATTTTTTATACCTAGCAAAACTATCTAGCATCAAAATCAACTCTACTGTGGATGAGAAAGAAAGTTGTTGCTTTCATAGGTGCTTCCTGCTAGTTTGGCTTACATTTGTGCAATTGCACTTAATATGAATTTTTATCCTCCTGAACATTATTTGTTAGTATATTTTTGTATTCTGCAAACCATCTCTCCAGAACTACCCTATTATAGTGCTTTGTTTGCAAAAGCAGTATTTTATTTAGATGAGGTCACTGTAAATTATCTTCAGTCCCAGACCCTTCTGGACTGGAATCGACATCAAGGAAGGCTTCTTTATTGGTGAAAGTTGAGCTGAGAGTCATGCTCTGTCGCGGCTTCACAGGTGCAAGTTCATCTAATTTAATATTTTCATTTTTGACAAGAATTGTCTTATCCATGTTTTCTTCACTGTGTCTTGCAACAACAGCATCAAATACATCTAATTTAGGTGGCAATGTTCCACTTTCGAATAGGTATTTGGCTAGATAAGAGATGCAAATGTTGGCTAGGAATGAAGTAAGCATGGAAAGTGTTTTAAATGGAAATTTCTGATTATATATGCCATTATTATCCAGGTAATAGCCAGGGTAGAAGATCAAGGGCTGAAGATACAGGTATGGCTCCCCTCCAGTTATTCTCAGGAAGAGGCCAGAAACATAACCTGCCACGGCCCCATAGGTGTTGGTTCCCTTAACAAAGAGTACACAGAGCAGCTGGGGGAAGATGATGATGTAAACAAGGTCAGAACTGAGGTACCAGAGCCCATACACAGTCTTTGTCAACAAAGCCATGGCTGTTGCAGATGCTCCAAACACAAACACTGTGATTCGCATGACCCAAACGATTTCTTTGTCTGAAGCCTGTAAGAAATTGCCACAGTGTCAACTTTTGCACAGTGTCTTGGCTCATTTAGACAAAGAATGAGACACATTTTGTGCTTCAAAACTGGTCTAAAGAATTCCCCTGGTTCAAATGGCTCAATCTATGGGAAAACCCAACGTCAGCTGCAGTACCCAAAGCAAACAATCAAGGTGGATTTCTGGGTGGACTTTTGGGAGGGGTTTCTGTGTACCAGATGCATGACACATAGGCCACCTGAACCTTTTCCTGAATGCATGGGAGAAAGGTAGGATAAGCTAACATGGTGTCAGAGAAGGATAATAAAGAAAAGGAGGATTCATATTAGGGAACAGTTCTTATGTGGCATTGACAGAGCATAGGCCATCCTTACTTGATCTCTTTGTAGAAGTGCTATTATACTTAAGGCTAACTACCTTCTCATGCTCTTGAAAAGACATAGGCACGCATATGTTTATTGCAGCACTATTTACAATAGCAAATTCAGGGAACCAACCCAAATGCCCATCAATGATAAACTGGATAAAGAAAAATGTGGCACATATATACCATAGGATACTATGTGGACATAAAAAGGAATGAGATTATGTCCTTTGCAGGGACATGGATGAAGCTAGAGGCCATCATCCTCAGCAAACTAGCACAGGAACAGAAAACCAAACACCAGTGTTCTTACTCATAAGTGGGAGTTGAAAAATGAGAACACATGGACACAGGGAGAGAATAACACACCCCACGGCCTGTTGGGGGGCAGGGGTGGGTGCAGAGAGAGAAAACTTGGAGGGTGTGAATAGGTGAAGCAAACAACCATGGCACACATATACTTATGTAACAAACCTGCACATTCTGCACATGAATCCTGGAACTTAAAGTAAAATTTAAAAAAAAAAAGAAAGAAAATGCCTTGTTGAAGGAGTTCCTTGGTTAAATTAAAAAAAAATTCAAATCAAATCAAAACAAAACAAAAGCAAAAACACTGGGATTGTTTTGTTAACTAAAACCTAGAGAGAGGCAAAGCTTTAATCAAACAAGAAGCTTGCTGTTTTGCAGCCACTTTGATTCAATAAGGAAAATCTAATTGAGAGGATGTTTTCCTGCAAAGGTGGACTTGGGAGTGCAAATATAAAACAGTTCAGAAATACCTGTCAAATACACAAATACGTGTCAAACAACTTGCCATGCCCTGCTTCTACCAAGCTTCTCCAGCGCCATAGAGAATTTACTTATACTAATAGTTTTGCTGGATAGTTTAGGTTTCATTACTCTTTCATCAGAAAGATAAGAAGGTTAAATGATGGCCCTATGACTGTACCTCTTGGGAAATAATTATATCGATTTTTTTTCCTTCAGTATTGACATGAGTTATGTCATGTATTGATAGCATCCATTCAGCATAAGTATACTTCGTTATTGAATCTCATATGCTTAATCAAAGTACAGCCAGATTTGATGTAGAATATTAATTAATATATAATGCTATATATACAACAAATACAACACCAGGAGCAGCAAGAGCAATGCTAGTCAATTACAGGTTGAAGAAAGTTCTTACATTTTGTCTGAAGGAAAGCTGGTAGATGTTCCGTGCAAACATTGAACTTGCTGACAAGATGGAAGAATCTGCTGATGACATAACAGCAGCAGACACTGCACCAAGACCAAAGAAAGAAATATACACAGGGCAGAGATACTGCAGAACAATTGGTAAAATCATGTCTGCCTCTTCGTTAGTCTTGGGATCTAGAGGCCCATATGCAGTCTGGTTCCAGTCTGTTGAACAGAATCAACAACCATTACAACAATCAAGGAGCCAAATGTTCTTTATCTATTTGGAGTCATCTTATTTGCTAGGTTGTTCTGAAATAAACTCAGAATCATGAACGTTAGTCTGCTTAGGTGTGAAGTCCATGTGTTAGTCAAGTGGAAATGTCTTATAT
This sequence comes from Cacajao melanocephalus, assembly GCA_963573385.1. Taxonomy (NCBI): domain Eukaryota; kingdom Metazoa; phylum Chordata; class Mammalia; order Primates; family Pitheciidae; genus Cacajao; species Cacajao melanocephalus. The sequence continues at coordinate 29,938 of CAUYLG010065709.1, forward strand.
CTCCTTGCTTCTAAAGGTTGCTGGTTTTATAATGAGTCTTATTCACAATGCCTGCACAGACACTAGTGGTAAGATATGTATTTCTTTTCTGCAATGATGGTGTTGCATTGTATAGAATCAGAGAAAACAGATGCTCATAAACAGAATTCTAGAGTATTCCTTCAACCACTTGGAAATGTGGTGGGACACTCACTGTTTCTTCTTTAAGGCTCAGTTACCCATGTGTAAATGAAGAAAGACAATAGTGGGGCTATTCTCAGCCATCATCTTTCTGTATATAAACTCGGTTTTGAAGCTGCCTCAGCATTTCTTTCCTCCTAACTATTTCTACTTTGCATAGAATTTCACTAGATTAAGAACAGTCCCTTTTATTGAATAAAAAGTACAGTTATGTGGCTGAAATTTTGAGGAAGTTTTGGATGTGGGTAGGGTAAGAAGACTTGAAACATAGGTTTACCTTTGAATACATAGCTTCATTACTGGTTAGTTGTAGCACGTGTTGAAGAACAATGGAATCCTTAAATGTACATTAGCGTTGTTGGCTTTTTATTTGCTGAACTTCTTTAATATCATGATCATAGGACCAAATAGGAAATGTTTTCTTTGGATCCTACCACTTTTTCTTCCCTTATGTTTCATTACAATTGGCACCAAAGCTATGCTTACAGGCAGGCAACTTTATGGCCTTAACTGAGATGTTATGAAAACAGAAATAACAAACAAGAATGTGTATCTAATCCAATAAAAAATAGGCTTAATGCTGTTTCTGTGAGCCTGTGTTCCTACAATAAACACACACACACACACACACACACACACACACACACAGATATGTTTTTTGCTTGTGAGAGAAATACTGTCTTTTTTTTTTTCAAAGACAAACACTACATACCACCTTTGTCAGTCATCTTTACATCTTTTGAAGTGTTTGTCTCATGGATGAACAACTGGAATGGAGAGTGTACACTATGAACCAGGACAGTTCTCCTAAAAGTTAAACAATCCAATAAATGACTCAACTAATTGAAAGTCAAAGTTGCCGTAGGAACATAACCCTGGATTACCTTTACAAAATACAACAGGGCAAAAGATGAACTTTAATCTATTTTATTACCTCTACCTAGAAGATGCCTTTGAATTTGGATTAACATGATGTATTTTCATTGAGTGTTCTTAAAAGTTACAGCACAGGAACATAATGATCGGGAGTAATTAATATATTTAATTATATTAAAGGTTAGCTTTTGACCATGTTCCACATAGAGGCTGACAGGGAGATAAACATTTCGTAATGCTCTTTCTTTAAAACCAATTTTGGGTAAGTTATTCTGTAAGTGACTTAGTTTCTTAGTTTGTCTTGACCTAAACATTTATTCATAGATTTCTTCAAGAAAGAAAACTCCTAATTAAAAACTACTAAAAATATAAAGCAGAAATCTCAAGTTCAAAGTGATCTTTATGGAGGTCATGAGGATGACACGTAAACTTTTCTAAGCCTATGACTCTCTAGCTTTCAACTTACCTAGGGGTTTTAAAAGAACGCTAGTGTCTGTCTCTATCTTTGGTTATTAAAATAAAATTCCTGTGAAGTAGGCCAGATATTGGTGTTTTTAAAAGATCCCCACCATCATTCTCCAGTTGATGTCAGCATGCACCTTGGTTGAGATCCACTGCTGACAGGAGTGCATATAAACAATGGATAAATAGACCAAAACGGGGAGGAGGGTGTGCTCACCAGCATTTCATAGTGGAGTAAGAAATCAAAAAAATTAGAGGCTGGGCACAGTGGCTTTGGCCTGTAATCCTAGCACTTGGGAGGCTGAGGTGGGTGGGTCACCTGAGGTCAAGAGTTCAAGACCAACCTGACCAAGATGATAAAACCCCATCTCTACAAAAAAAAAAAATTGGAGACTGCTGAACTATAATACAATTTGCTGAATGCCATAAGAAAACTCTCTATATATGAATGTGATGAGAAGGAATTTGTTATGTGGAGGTAAGAGGGAAGTGAGACAGAAGGGTGTCTGAGTGGGGATTGGTAAATTAACTGGAACATGTGGTGAAGTTGCAGGAGATTTACCTGTTGATGCTCCAATGGCCCCAATGAGTATGGCTGGGAGAGCCGTCACTAGGCACCCGAAAGCTGCCAGGAAGGACAGCACTTGAGCATAGGTGGCTGAGGATGAAGAGAGGACCCTCTGGAAGTATGCTTGCCATGGGATTCCACCCAGCATCTGTGTGAGAAACACAAGGATGGAGAGTGAACTAGAGGCAAACATGTATTCCATTTTATTTTAAAAAGTGGTTTATTGCAATCACATTTACAATAATCAAAAGTACAACTTAGTAGTATTAAAAAATATGGCATGTAACCACAAATATCAATTAGTTTGCTATGGTCTGATGTGTATGTTCCCCCCAAATTCACACATTGAAATTTTGATCCCCAAGGTTATGGTATTAGGTATCAATTTGACAACTTTGGGAGATTATTAGCCCATAAGGGTGGATTCCTTATAAAAGGGAACCAAAGGAGTTTTCTTTTTCCTTTCTCCATGTGAGGAGGCAGCGAGAAGGTGCCTTCTATGAGGATGTGAATCCTCACCAGGCACTGAATTTGCCAGCACCTTGATCTTGGACTTCCCAGCCATCAAAAATGTGAAAAATAAATTTGTGTTGTTTATAAGCCACTCAGTTTATGATGCTTTGTTACCTAATTGAACCAAGACAATGTTATCATCAACTTTCAATTATTCCTGAAGTTCTTTTTCTTTATAATTACATAGAGCAATTATTTCTTTTCATTAATTTACCTATTTTGAACTGCATTTAAACTACCCTAGAAGCCTTCAATTTGCTATGATCTGGTGGTTCTAACCATCATCAAACGTTCTAAAAAAAATTAAGATTTTGAAAGTATGACATTTAATCTGAATCAATGCAACCCAAAAATATTTATATACTCCAATTATGTGCCAGGCAATATAATAGCTGTAAGAGCACAAAGATGAATAAGGCATGGTTCTTTTCATGGAACTTGCCTTTACTGGGAGAGTTGATGTATGTGGTGTTTTCCAAAGTGAGCATTGCAGAGTGCTCCAGGCAATACAGCCAGCATCAAGTAAAATACTAGAACTTCTACATATACTCATTTACTTTGTACCTAAATATTGTATGGTTGCTTTTATTAAATGATTTATGTCATACATTAGTACAGAATATATAAGCAACTGATAGATACACATACCTATATTGGAATGTGCTTTCATTTCTTATTGAGTATATACAATAAAAATATTTAAACTATAATGCAGTTTATTGCATGATATAAAGAGGTCTGTATGGGAATTAAAATGAGAAACCATTAATTATTTGAGATGAGAAAGAGGTGGTAAGAAGAGAGAAGGGTAGCTGCATGTTAACAGGAAAACCTGCAGAAGTGACGTGCAGATTGTTCATAAACTTTGAGAGCATTTTCCAGGTGGAGATGGATAGAGAAGAGACTATCTGAGAGAGAAACTAATAGGAAAAAAGGAAACAACAACAGCAACCAGGCAGCTGAGACCACTGGGTATTTGGTATGATGAGAGGTCAGTGTGTGAGGGCGTGGTCGGAGGAGAAGCTGGAAACATACTTTTAGCTAGATTACTGTTACTTCTCTTCCTGGCATAAAGTCAATATTCAATAAATATTGGTTACATGAATGAATGAATTGATGAATGAGCCTGTCATAGCACAATGTATTTAGGTTTCATTAATTGCCTATCTCTCCCACTGGGTTCTGGGTTCTGGAGACATCTGTCTTATCACGATCTCACCTGGGACAAGCAGAGTGTCTGCTACATAGATACTGGAACAATCTCCTTATAAAAGCCATGTATGTTCAAAAGTAAGGAAAATTTTGTAAAACTCATAACCCCATTTCTCAAGTCTATATTCTTCCACAACATTTTCCTTTCATTTTATGACCTGTTTTATGAATATATCATTAACATCTTTCATGTCAATTACTTATATTGATTGGTACATCATAAATTACATACTCATCACCCTGGACATTTAGGTCATCAGAAATTTTTAAGTAAGGTGAAGTCTGACTTCGTCTACAAACAGAAGCTCTCATGATGCTATGAACTGAATGTTTGTCCTGCTAAAATTCACATGTTGAAACTCTAATCCCAAGGTGATGGTATTCAGAGGTAGGGCCTTTGGGAGATAATCAGGTCAGGAAGATAGAGGCCTTATTATGGGATTGGTGCCCTTTTAAAAAGAGGCCAGAGAGCTCTGTCATCCTCTTTCCACCATCTGACGGCACAAAGAGAAGTGGACAATTTGCAACCTGGAATACTGCCATCTTTAGAACCTCACCATTCTGGCTTCCTGGTCTCAGATTTCCAGCCTCCAGAATTATAAAAATTATATTCTGCTGTTTATACATCACCCAGTCTATGGTAAATTGTGACAACAGCCCAAACTGACTAAAGCAGGTGGCAATATGGAAAGTGGGCGTGGGGGAGTAAGAGGTGGGCAGGCTGCCATCAGGGAGACTAGTGAAGGTTATCATAGACCAGGTAAGGAATGCAGTCTACCTAATAGAGAGCTAATATGGGGTCCATGGGCAGGTTGCAAATGTGACCAGGAGTTACACTGATAGTATCATTAGCAGGACTTGACAAGTCATCTTCAGGTAGGGGATGTAGGAGAGAAAACTGGAAGATCAAGACCATTGATGCACCATCTCAAGTCTGATTTCTATAGTACATTCATTTATTCAACATCTATTATTTCATTTTAACTTGTCTTACAAGTTGAATCATGAATATGACTAAGTCATATAAATTTTTAGAGCTGGAAGAAATTTAGCAATCCCTTTATATAATGTCTTATTTTAAAGATGAGTAGTCTGAAGACCAAAGTGTGGTATAGGGGAAAGGACTGTGAGGTCTTGATATTCTATTTTAATCCCTAAGTCAGACAATGGTGTGATGATTGGCAAACTGCTTAATTGTTCTAAGTCTCATCATCTCTATGACGTAACCATGAGCACCTCTACTATGCAGGTATAGTTACATACACATATTTACTCTTCTTCAGTTCATAATTTTAAGCCATTCCAGAAAAATGAGAGCCAACGGATTTCTTAACAATCATTAGGCAAAGAAGCTCTCCAATCCACTACTGGAAACATATATTTTCTTCATATTTTCCTGCCCTTTACTAGAAAAATGTTGACTAGAAAAGACACAGTCACTTTGAGTGTTGAGGTAATGCCAAAATTCAGCCATGTGTTGTGATCACAAAGTCATAAAACATTGCCAATCCTCTACAGAGAAAACAAAAATAACCAATTTCCCCTTAAGTTTATTATGAAAAGTAATCTATTTCTTTTTCTAAGAGATGAATTTTTGTAGAGATGGGGTCCTGCTGTGTTGTCCAGGCTTGTCTCAAACTCCTGGCGTCAAGTGAGCCTCCCACCTCAGATTCCCAAAGGGATGAGATTACCGGGGTGAACCATCACACTCTGCCATAATCTATTTATTATTTGAAATCAAATACAGTGTGTTTTTTCAGACTTAATTCCTCTAATTAGCACAGTCATAAAATCTAGTCAGTTCTTCTGGTTGTTCCATCTTGCCTCAAGGAGATCAGCCATTATCTTTTCGGAAGTGCCTGCGCCTTCGCCCCAGGGTTCTGCCTGTTTTCCAGCTTCCTTTGGCTCTTGAGGGCTTCCCTCTTGGCATCTTTCCTGGGTGACACCTCCCTTTCCAACCCACCTCACTTAGGGCCTCTAGCACTATTAATTCACTTACTTTGTAATTCAAGAGTGAATGAGAGACTTACTTCATAAGTTGGGTTTCATGCCTTAATACAAAATACATAATAAAGCATTCACATGGTTTTGCCTTCCAGTTGGGGAAAGTCCTGGGGTAGGGCATGTTATTCCTGGACTTACATCACAACAGAAATGAGGACACACCACACAGAATACCTCATGCTGTTGTGTTAGGGCCTCGTTTGGTCTCCACCCTGACGCTGTCAGCCACGACAGTCGGTCCCTGACTCCACCCTCCCAATAGAGAGTCCTCAATTTAGAAATGTCCATGAGCACACAAGCACATTTTTTACTATGAATATGAAAATCTTGAATATCAATTTGATTTAGGAACAATTAGATCACATTCTTCAGGTAAGAGCATTACTTACCAACAACAGAAAACTATCAAGCCAAGTGTATATTTCAGATGAGTCAACAGTTCCCAGCCACGGCTTCTGGTATTTGGCATGCACAGCAGTAAATCCAATGTCTGCGACTGCAGGATGTGACAGTGCAAAGGGGACGCTGATCCACTGCAACAGAAAGTGACACTGGAGACCTAGGCCATGGTTTTCAGCTGTCTGATATATACAAGATTTATGCACCTCACACACTGCACAGCTCAGTAGTTCCTCTAGTTCAGACAGAGAAGGACTGGAAATTATGTTCTCTGTTTTTTGTTGGGCTGCTTTTTGTTTTTTATCTAAATCATAAAATACTGATTTAGATAAATTAAAATAACACATTGACTATTTCTGTGCTTGATTATACCATGTCATAAAAACTATATGTCATATAGCCGCAGCCACCAGAAATCTCTAGAAAGAAAACATTATGTTTGAAATATCTGTCAATCTCTCTCACGTGCACTCTCTCTCTCATCCATCTGTCTCTGTCTGTCTGTCTGTCTGTCTGTGTCTATCGATACACACACACACACACACACACACACACTCACACACATAGGTAAATAGGTAGCTGTTGAGATATATAGATATATATATGTATATCCCCTTATGTATGTGTTTGTGTGTATGTGTGTGTAAAGTGGAAGCCCCTTACTTTAGCCGCAGAAGCTGGGGCTTGAACCCTGAAGGCGGAGGTTGCAGTGAGCCGAGATTAGACATTGCACTCCAGCCTGGGTGACAGAGAAAGACCCCGTCTCAAAAACAAACAAAAAAAAGAAATGTATTTCAAAAAAATAAATAAGGGCCAGGCACAGTGGCTCACGCCAATAATTTCAGCACTTTGGGAGGCCTACGGTGGGTGGATTGCTTGAGCTCAGAAGTTCTAGACCAGACTTGGCAACTTAGTGAAACCCCATCTCTACAAAAAATATAAAAATCAGCCAGATGTGGTGGTGCACACCTGTAGTCCCAGCTATTTGGGAGGCTGAGGTGGGAGGATTGCTTGAGCCTGAGAGGCAGAGGATGCAGTGAGCAGTAATTGAGTCACTGCACCCCAGCCTGGGTGATAGCCAGAACCTGTCTCAGAAAAAAAAAATGGCCAGTCACAGAGGTTCATGCCTATAATTCTAGCACTTTGGGTGGCCAGTGTAGGAGGATTGCTTGAGTCCAGGAGTTCAAGACCAGCCTGGGCAATATAGTGAGACCTGGTCTCTACAAATAATAATAATAAAATACAATAAAAAATTTAAAAAATTACATTTAAAATATATATCCATATAAAAGTGTGTGCATGTATATATGTGTGTATATACACACATACACACACACTTGTGTATTCTATGAATTAGGCAAAGATATCCATTCATTAAAGGAAATATATCCATTCATTAAAGTAACAAGAAAATATATGATTGAGAAATATATGGATGAAATATAAGCCTTTAAGGATGGGCCCAATACTAACAGGTAGAAGAATAAAGAACTGAAGGAAGAGATGTTTAGATGGAGCAAGGCAAAGAGTAGAAGAATATATGGTGTGTGTGTGTTTGTGTGTGTGTGTGTGTGTATACACTCGCACCTACTTCTGTTGGTGACAAGTTTTGCTGGTATGGGAGTAGCTTGAGGAAATTGAAGAGATGAAGATGGATGTGTGGAGAAGAATTGCAAGCTAAAGGATTTGTATTTTGTTTTGCAGGCAACTGGAAGCTAGAAAAATTTCTTCTGAGTCTTAGTAAGATTTCTGTGGAATTTCTTCTGAAATTTAATAACATGGATGTCAACAGTGAGTTTAGCATAAAGGAGGAGTCAGAGACAGTGGTAGGTGATTTCGATTCCACCTATTTGAAGGCCTGAAGTACAGCAGTGACACTGGGAATGAAAGAATATCGGTACTAAAAAGGAGTATGCAGAGCGAGTCAACAACCCTTATATTACAGAAGGAGAGAGGCCAGAGAGAGGGAAAATGAAGAGAAAAACCTCAAGTTTACAGTTTTGGAGCTCCAAGAGTGATGAAAAAAATCAATAATATTAGAGAATTTGAAAAAAGAAGATGGTTTAAAGAGTAAGTTGATGATTTATATATGCTCATACAGCAATTAAAGTTTGGAAAACAACATTATTTGGTCTTTTATTCAGCCAATTCAACAAGGCCTTAACTAGTAAACAATAGAACTTCATTCCTTATCAATTTGGCTACATTTTGTGGCAGAAAAAAATATTCTAACATATTTGCGCTGTCATCTTTACACTTCTATACTTGATTTATGCACCTGTGGGTTTTAAGTTCTAGTCTCATACAAAGCAATGAGAGATCACGCATATCATCAATAATAGGTTCATTCCCTGGGGTTGTGTTTCTTAGAATACCTAGTGCATCAGTTATGAGAGCTGTCACTGCCAAACCAACCTGGCTCCTGATGTTCTGAAGAGGGATTTATTTCTGTGTTCCCTGTTTTGTTTCTGGAAGCTTATGTTGATGCTAAGGAAAAATCAGAATTTCAGCATGGTTCACTTAATTTTGATAATTTAAATACAAAATAGTGGGAGTCCTTAAGGAAATTAAATATTCTCATATTTAGTTGCAATATGAATGGATGAAATTCCATGAAATGCAAATAAAATGTCTAAGAAAAAAAGAGGAAATATTATAATCTTTGCTAGTATATGTAAATTTATAGTTAAACTGTACATCTAATCGTAGTCCATTTTTTAAATTTTTCCTCTAGGATATTATTAGAGATGCTAGAAAGTTTATAAAAAGGAGAGAAGGGCATGAAATTACTTCTTCATTTTTCATTTCTAAGTGTCTCGTGTCTAAAGTAAAATACAGTGAAATGCTTTACATTATAAGATAAATAAATAAAGATGAGAAGAATCAAGAGTACTTAACCATCTTTGGGAAAATGAATCATGAACTCCAGTGTTAGCTTGCTCTGTCCATGGCAACGGCATTGGCAAAAGGGCATTGCCCCTACAGAATCTAAAACTGAGATAATATATGTGTATGATGATGTAACGTGTGTGAACCTATGATAACCCTAGCACAGCATGGACATACCAGTTTTTATATTTCTTTTGATACATCTTAAATATTGAGTATTACATGCATAACTGTACTCTTCACATTTCTTCAACATTGACTAATATGTGTTCAGACACACAGAAGTGCTTTTAATACAGTGCTAATAATACTCATGTCTCATAGTTATCATAAAGGCAGTAATAATCTCTTTCGTGCCTTATATAATTAAGAATTTTCTTTGTTTTTAAAACTCAATTAGTGATAATTAATATTTGAAATCCACAGTTTTCCAAAGGGAACATGTCTATGTCTTATGAGCATTCTTAGGGTTAACCAACTAACATAAAGGGAGACTTTTACAGGTTGCCACTAGGGTTTAAATTTTCTTACCTCTGCAGAGGAAAATGGATTGCCTTAAATACCCAAAGGAGATCATACATAAGTTTCCATCGAATATAGGCATTGAGGAAAGGAAGGCCTAGACCTTTCTAACAATTCAATGAAGGGTACACTTTTCTGTCAAATTTTATCAAAAGGACTAGTTTTTCATCTAATTAATTTATGGAGAAATTCAAAATTTCATATAGCATGTGAGTATGTATTACTCATGAGGGAAAATAACATTTCTCCTAATTTTTAATGAGTTAGTATAAAATACATTATCTCTTACAGAAAAGAAGATGGAGAATCTGTAGGTACTCCCACTTACCAGCCCTACAAAAATGCAAAAGAGCTGAACGACATCGGTGTAGGCCACAGAATAGAGCCCTCCCACCAGGGTGTACAGAGTGGCAATGAGTGCAGAGACGATGACAGAAGCGTGCACATCCACGTCAATGATTACGCTGATGGTGGCTCCTGAAACAGACAAGGGAGTGCTGTGGTCAAGGTGCCCAAACAGATTCTGCTCTCTATACAATGACATAGCAAAAGTTCAATGATAACCCACATTTTCCTCTGTGTCATATGAAAGGCAGTGGATGATAACACCTAAAGTTAATTTTTATATTGAAATTTGTAGATCTTAATAAATTCGGTGAGATACATACTTTTGCTTTCTGAAATTACTGCTTTGCTAACTTACGTGGCAGACACTCAGATCCATGGTATGGTTGTGGAAGACCCTGAATTACTGAGAAATTTAATTACATTATAAGAACTCAAAATAATCTCACTCTCTGGAACTCTGATTTAATCAAATACAGCCATGTGTTGCTTAACAATAGGGATGTGCTCTGAGAAATGTGTCATTAGGTGATTTTATTGTTGTGCAACTTCACAGTGTGTACTCACACACAAATCTTGATGGTATAACCTACCACACACCTAGGCTACATGGTATGGCCTATTGCTCTTAGGTCTCAAACTCATACAGCTTGTTACTGTACTGAACACTGTAGGCAACTGTAACATGATGGTAATTGTTTGAATATCTAAACATAGTATCTAAATATAGAAAATGTAACAGTAAAAATATGGTATTATAATCTTATGGGACCACTGTCATATATGCAGTCCAAGACATCATTACACGGCACATAACTGTATATGGAATATATTAGTCACATCTATGAAAAACACAAGGCTTTCTGAGAAACATGATCACCCATTTCCACATTTTACAATTAATACTCATTTGCTATTTTGTATTTACTCTGCCCCCTCCTATCCTTTGATAGCTGAAAAATGGTAAAGGCACCAAAGAATTGAGAAAAATCTGCAGGAACAAATTATCAAATCGATAAATGTTATTAATCACTCTCTCCCTCTTGGATTTGTGATAGTTCACTCTTTATTTAATTGGTAGAACAAACCAGTCCTGCTCCTAGGATACCAATATACTGAACAGTCTTAGATTTGAATATCATATTTTTAAGTAATTTTCATCATCAAATTTTAAACTTCTCTTAGAAATCAAATTTATGTTTCTCTTCATAATATTGTTTATTGTGATTTTTGGTCCATATGCTTCCACTGAACATATTGAGGTATGACCAGTTTGGACCACTTTGATTCTTGGACTGACAGTTCATAAGTCATTTGTTGCTTTACTAGCCCTTTCCTTATTGTTCTCAAAACTATGCAGTTTACATGTCACATTATTAAATGCATACATGTATTGGATACTGTGATTTTATGTATCATCAGTTGCAGCTAGCTGAGCTGTCTTAAACACTACCCTCCTTCCTCAGTCAGCATGCTTATAGTATACACAACCCACTGGAGAAGAACTATATCAATATAAGATAGTTGATCTAAAATATCAGTAAGAAACATTTTTCAAGAAACCTTTTTCAGTGCTTTTGCTATGGTGATAAAATAAAATTATTTTCTGGAGTAAAAATCTATTAAAAAGAAAAATCTAGTAAGAAGTTGGAAAATGACAACAAAGAAGACAGATCAATTACTTATGAGTAACTTTAGATAACTGACGAAATTATTGTTTAATAGATATTTGAAAAGTTATTATTTTTTTTCCTGAGATCATTTACTTCAGATTGAAACTTTACTTGCATCTCTTTGTCATTCTTCTTTTGGTGCAGTTCTCTACTTTAATAGTACTTCTATGCTATATATCACAAATTATGCAAAGTTCAATTACAAAATAAAGATTACTCGACTACAGTCTCAAAGATTTGGGGTCCTAGTAGATGCTGTCACTTAACTGTAACTCAGAGATATTAGAGAAGTCAATCATCTCTCCATCATTACTATTAAAATTGAGATAAATTTTTCTCTAAAATATTTTCTGAATAACTAAATCAATTGTAAGTAAAACAAAGTAATACTTTGAGGATTGCTGGGAAATATTAGTCTAATCATGAAGCTATAAGATAAATATACTGTAAAGTTATGAAAATCCACTGAACTTGAGCTGTTACAAGTATAAATATTTATTTCTTTAAAAGGTTGCAAGATGTCCCTAGGAGAAAACCTAGGCAAGACCATTCAGGACATAGGCATAGGCAAGGACTTCATGACTAAAACACCAAAAGCAATGGCAACAGAAGCCAAAATAGACAAATGGGACCTAATCAAACTCCAGAGCTTCTGTACAGCAAAAGAAACAATCATTAGAGTGAACTGGCAACCAACAGAATGGGAAAAAGTTTTTGCAATCTATCCATCTGACAAAGGGCTAATATCCAGAATCTACAAAGAACTAAAACAGATTTACAAGAAAAAAACAAACCCATCCAAAAGTGGGAGAAGGATATGGACAGACACCTCTCAAAAGAAGACATATATGAGGCCAACAAACGTATGAAAAAATGCTCATCCTCACCGATTATTAGAGAAATGCAAATCAAAACCACATTGAGATACCACCTCACACCAGTTAGAATGGCGATTATTAAAAAATCTGGAGACAACAGATGCTGGAGAGGATGTGGAGAAATAGGAACACTTTTACATTTTTGGTGGGGGTGTAAACTAGTTCAACCATTGTGGAAGACAGTGTGGTGCTTCCTCAAGGACCTAGAAATAGAAATTCCACTTGACTCAGTAATCCCATTACTGGGTATATATCCAAAGGATTATAAATCATTCTATTATAAAGACACACGCACATGTATGCTCACAGCAGCACTGTTTACAATAGCAAAGACCTGGAACCAACCCAAATGCCCATCAACGATAGACTGGACAAGGAAAATGTGGCACATATGCACCATGGAATACTATGCAGCCGTAAAAAACAATGAATTCGTGTCCTTTGGAGGGACATGGATGAATCTGGAAACCATCATTCGCAGCAAGCTGACACAAGAACAGAAAATCAAACACTGCATGTCCTCACTCATAGGCGAGTGTTGAACAATGAGAACACATGGACACAGGGAGGGGAGCATCACACACTGGGGTCTGTTGGGGTGGGGGGCCAAGGGAGCGACAGCGGTGGGGAAGAGGTTGGGGAGGGGTAACATGGGGAGAAATGCCAGATGTAGGTCACGGGGGGATGGAGGCAGCAAACCACATTGCCGTGTATGTACCTATGCAACAATCCTGCATGATCTGCACATGTACCCCAGAACCTAAAGTACAGTAAAAAAATAATAAATAAAAAAATAAAAATAAAAAAAGTTGTAAGATGTCAATGTCTACCAAGAAGATAGTTTAAGATTCTCTTATGTTTCAGTAGTGAAGTATGCACATTCACGGTAAGATGATAACAGATCTTATATATTATTGAAAATATCAAATTATTTGTAATGAACACTAAATTTTAATTAAGTCCAACTTTTACCTCTCATTTGTGTAAATTTAAAGAGTACAGGTGCAATTATGTTACCTGGGTCTACTGCATAGTGGTGGTTTAGAGTTTCAGTGCATTCATTAACCAAATAGTGTACACAGTACCCAGTAAGTAACTACTTCACACACACATACACACACACACAAACACACACACACACAGACACACACTCTACCAGAGCCCAGAGTTTAGGCAATAGCAGTAGTATTATTATATATGTTGTTTGATATATGTATACATGGGAATACATAGAAAGATACAGACAATACTGTATTTCACATATGTAGTCATGCATTACATAATAATGTTACTATCAATGATGGACCACATAAACATATAATCTCATAAAATCATAATGAAGCTGAAAAATTCCTATTCCTTAATGACATCATAGCTATTGTATTACAATTGCCTATAGCATTTAGTGCAGTAGCAAGTTGCACAGGTTTGTAGCCTAAGAGCAATTGGCTATACCATGTAGCCTGTGTGTACAGTGGGTGCTACTAACTCGGTTCGTGTAAGTGCACTGTATGATGTTCACTCATTAAAACTGGCTACTGATGCATCTCTCAGAATGCACCTCCATTCTTAAACTGACTGTATATTGTAATATGGGTATAGACATAGGCACACATATATACAAAACTAGTTATCATAAAGTTCACAGTTTCATTACTGTATTTTATATTTCCAAAATACTTTAGAAGCATTAGCTTATTAATTCTACTCTTTCTTCAGGGCTCTATTATACAAGTTGATCTTTATTCAGTGAGTGAATGTTTTGTATTCTGTTACATACTCAGCCCACTCCTTTTTTTGATAACTCAGCAGGTAGTTCGTTCTTAAAATTAAAATTTTCTAGAGTTACAAACAATGGCAAACAAAACCCCATTGCTACTCAGCTAAGAAGAGTCAGGTGAAAAGGGAGGTGTAGTTTTACACATAATTTCATTAGAATATAAAAGCAGCAGTGGGTGTGGAATATTATTATCTGGCAACAGGGGAGTGAAGCATTTTCCACTGAGTTCTTACTGTATTTCATAACTATCAAATACTATTCTTTCCACAATAGTCACTGTGTTTTATAGTTGGGAATCAAGAAAAACCCGAGTAAGCTGCAGGATGAAATTAGATGTTCTGAAGGTGGGGCAGTGCATACCTTTATGGGGAGCTTCCATCTCCCAGCTGCCTCAACAGCCTCAGTCAGGTCCAAAATTCTCAACTGGCCCCATGTGGTACCTCTAAGCCTGTGTCTCTAAGATTAGATTGGAGGTGAGGAGATGCTCAGGCATGGGCAAGCCTTCTCATATAAGTTAAGAAACATTTAAACAGAAGGGGAAATTCTCGTTACATTCTGCCATACTTAATTTTTCTACTACTAAACCATAAAATTGAGCTTTATATCAGTTTACTGAAATATTTCAAGTTCTGTAGTTTCGCTGTGAGACTTACATTATTTACTTATTCTGTCAGTAGAGGGTTGGTGATATCTGACTTCTCCAGGAATGTTATTTACTGCTGGAACTGACTCTGTTTTACATATGTTTTTAATTAGACTTTTATTTAGAGTCAACATTTCTAAAAATATTAGTGCTTTTAGAATAGCATGCAACACTGTTGTTTCAGAGTTTAGTTTTATGTTTGTGTTTATACCAATTAACATGGCAGTTATTACAGGGAAAACAATGGGAAGTGAAAAGTTCTCAGTTCGCAGAAAGAACACTTATTAGAAGAAATTAAGATATAAATCATTTATTTAAATTTATTCAACACCAAAAATATATATTAGTATTCTCACTAACCCTTGGCTCATGAACCCTTGTTTTAAACATTTCTTTAAAGTAAATTGCTCTTTTTAGCTATGCTTAATTCATTATGCTTTGTTTTAAATCATATATGACTCGTAAAAGCAAATTGATCGTTATAATTCATGGTTATTGCTCTAATGAGCCAATTTAAGTATAAAAAGTATAGTTGAGGTTTCATTTAATCTCTACCACCATCTTGCAAGTAAATGCAGAATTTCCATTAAGCTTTGATGCATATAAATAAAGCTCAGTATATGGTTTTAATAAAAGGATCCAAGGGTGAAGAAAGTAAAGTTGTGTATCTGATGTTTAGTTAACTATAGAGATGAAGCTAGAACAACTTAGTTGGTCCTTACCCAATGCAGAGAAAATTGCTGCAGCCCAGAACATTTCTCCCATCAGGGCAGGAATAAACAAGAGTCCGCCCATGCGTTTTCCATAGATTTGCTGAAACGGGTCTAACATGGTCACATACCCCTTTGAACGCATAGGTTTTGCAAAGAACAGACCACCTAAAAAATTAAACAAGTGTTTCAGAGAATGGTTTTTAAAAAACATGTAATATAATAGTCATATGCTGACATTTCTCAAGGGAAATGCATTTTTCAGAACACCTGTATGGATTGAGGAACCAGTCTGAAGTATAATGTGCACACAGTACCAACCTACTATAAATACGAGGTTTAGCAACCTAATATAAATTATTTAGTACACTTACCATTGTATGTGTCCAAAGGACAAGTGGACCATATTGAGGTATGTGAATTAAAAAACATGAACCAGCACATTGCTCACTTAAATGTCTAATGCATTTCTATCACCCAACATAACATTTAGATGTTTTGAATAAGTGTAGATTCAATAAAAGCTTTTGAGTGCCAAAAAAATGAGGTACCTTCTGTTACATAATACTTTTGACCTCTTAGTCATTTGACTTGCTAAAAGAAATACAGGTACATTTCAAGTTGATTCATTATTAATGATATATCCATACTTGTTTTGAAAGAAATAATACATGATTTTGTTAAGAAATTCACTGTGCTGATAGCCACAGAATCAAAGATTTTAAAAATATATTCCATAATCAAGAGATCAAATAATCTAAGCGTTAGTGTTCTGATACTTACCAATTTTTGGTAACAGGTCCTTAGAGATCTCTGGGGACATTTCTTTTTCTTTTTTTTTTTTTTACAATGGTAATATACAGTGTTTGACTTGTTATTCTACTTGTTTTTTATACTCTTGTTCTTTATGCTTTACAGAGTGAGTCACTGAGATTTGTACTTTCACTTACCTAAAATCAGACTAAGAGAATATCCAATTGGTGCCTGAGCCCAAGCTAGGCCATAATCTGGTACATAAACTGCTTCAGCTGTGCCATTGATATACCCTCCTCCGACCCAGGTAGCTGAAACAGAATGAAAAGTGAGGGAGCGATACTGCTTTGCCTGTTATACCTACATCGGCCTGCCAAACCCAGTGGCTACTAGAGATTATTGAGCACTTGAAATATGAATAGTCTGGATTGAGTTGTTTTAGGAGTGTAAAATTTACACCAAATTTCAAATGTTTTTTCTTTCATTGATCATATGTTGAAATGAAAACATGTTGAATGTATTGAGTTACATAAGTTATATTATTAATATTAATTTACCTGTTTCTTTTTGTTTTTATAGGTTTGTAGAAAATTTAACATTATGTTTGTGGCTTACATTATATTTCTATTGGACAGTCCTGCCCTAGATGTTTTCTAAATGCAACATTTTCATAATATTATATATAATATAGTCTGAGGTCATGGGTAAAATTTCCTTATAATAAGGCCCTTCCATTTTAATTGTATTGATACTTTTATACTGTCCTCCAGGAATGGTGTGTGTGTGTACGTGCATGTGTGTACACACACGTATGTAGGTGGGTGTATGTATGTGGAAATGTGCTTTTCACTAATACAGTCTTTTCTTAAACAGTCTGAGGATATTGGAGCTTGCAACTCTTATCTCCATCACCACTAAGTTGTATTTACTACCTTAAATTATTAGGAGTGAAGAGAGAATCAAGATGACACTTCTACTACAAGGTGTCCAAAGTGAGTTTAAATGTTACCTTAAGGCTAGACTACCTAGCACTCAGAAGAATATAAAATGTGAACTACATACGCTCTTGCAATTCTATATTCTAATATGGATCTATTAGTAAGGTATTTTCAATTTGACAGGAAGTAATTATAGATGTCTTATTCAGATAAATAATATTTCTATAGCATAATAGCTTAGGGAAGGCGGTCAAAGAACCAAAGAAAATAAGTTTTGATTTAACAGGTTTGAGCCAAGAATGATCTACAGATTAATATTTTCTCCGAATAGGCAATATAATGCTAGTACCATTTTCTCTGAGGAAACAATATTCAATCCTTGCTTAAAAACTAATGTTGAAGAGAGCAATAAATCTTTGTACTTTATGCCCTTTTGAGGTTACAGTGTGGTCAAAATATTCAAAACAATCCTTATGTAGAATTTGTGTAAAATTATGAGGGTCACAGGTGGTTTATCAGATATGAGGCTGAATTCTAGGTTACATTATCTTGTTAGAAATAAAATTTAACTCTGATGAATTTTCTAAAATCTTGCAGTTAGAATGTAAGTAAATGAAATAATATCCATACAAAACTACCTAGGATATGTTTCTATTGTGTTTATGCCAAAATTTATCTGGCTTTTAATAATACAAAGCAAAGAAGAGGGAGTCTTAGGGTTGACATAAAAAGATTTTCCTACATAGGAATTTTAAGTACATTTAAATGAAAAGTTTATATGCACAATTCTGAAGACAAATACATATTTAGCAATCACTCCCACCTTTGCAGCAGCTTTTATGCCCAGTGTTAATAACAAATGCCATTATTTGCTTTTCTTATTCTAAGCCCTGCTGAAATTTTAAAAATGGCTTTTTTTTTTTTCATTCTGCGTGCAACCATGACCTGAAGAAATGAATTCTCACAGGCGGAGAACTTGACACTTTACCTTTCCACTAGGTAACTGGAATTGCTGACACTAGTGTTTCACTGCATGAAGTAAATGGTCTGATGGTCTTATAAGCACAAAGCTCATTAGTGATCATTTGTCATTGTGTAAGTCTACTGTCCCTTGTCCAAAGAGAAAATTGGTGCCTGAATTATTGCAACTATTGTGATATAGAAGTGAGGACTTTGTTACTTACTATGATTTAAAAGTCCTCCTTTTTAAATGAATTTGTCTCTTCTATGACAGCATTTGCTCTCCGTGTTTGTATATTTTGTGTCAGATCCACGAGTGAGAACACAAACACTTAAACTATATTCATTTTTAAAAGAATCAATATTTTGATCTCTATTTTTCATAAAATACATCCAAGACAATCAATCCAACAAGATTAGGTAGTATGGTTCAGATTTTAAATGAATTATGATATTGACCAAGGTTATTTTGAGTTCTGAGAAAGAAAAAAAATGCTTTGTAAACTGAGGAAGACCATGGCCCTTTATAAAATATAGCATCATTCAAATATTTTCTATACATTTTAATAGCATTTTAGGTTGGAAAAAACCCGTCTAAAAGGTAAAAGCAAATTATAAAATATTATTTTTATGGCCATGTTAAACAGAATATTAAACAAGAACAATAGAGGGTTATAATCATTTGCCATAAACAACATATTTTGATGTACAGTAACTTTCTTATTCTTCCTACAATGTTTACAAACTGTGCACATTTTGAAAGAAATAAAGTGAAACTAGTTACAGGGCAGCATGTGGCACAGCATGGGGCGGCCCTCAGCATGGCCACTGGAGAACTGTGTGTGGTTCTGGCTCTAGCCCTGGTCCTTGTTAACCTTGTAACCCTGGATCTTCACTTAACCCCAGAGCCTCATCACAGTGCTGTTAAAAAGACCAAATGAATCCACATACAGTGGGTAAAGAGCTAAACAAAGATAAAATGTGAATGTCTGAAAGATAAAACTGATGGTTCACATAAAACACTGTAGGTTTCAGATGGCCAAATTCAAGGTGTTCAGAACATGAATGGCCTCTTTCCAGACTGGTTTGGTAAACTATCTGACATACAGGATGAATCATTTTAAACTTGCACTTCGGGACTGAAATTGGGCATCACTGGGTATAATTTCCCATGGGATATTTTTCCAATTAACACTGAGAGTTCCTGTTATGTTGCAAATGTTTGAAACTCTACTAAGACTCTGTAATGAAATATGTGTTGTTAGTGCAACTGTATTAAATATTAAACATGTAATTTTAAGTTGATGTTTTTCAAATTATTTTCATAGACAAAGAAGAATATAAAAAAGAAAGAAATCACCCTTTAAACAGAACCACCTTAGTGCAAAGTAGGAAAGAATATTGGCTCCTGCTAACACAAAGAAGGTTTGAACGAGAGATTGCTACAGATGGTGGCCTGGGGATTCCTAGGAGGACACGCCCTCGCTTTTCTCTTTTATAACAAGGTTGGTGAAATCTCTTTATTAGTGCTGTGGAGTCATAACATGTGATTGTCTTCCTGTGAGGAATTAGTTATTAAATGAAAGAAACAGGTTTTAAAATAAGGCAGCACTCAGTTGGGAATATTATCACCCCCAGATTTATGCATATTAAAAAACATCACTAGTTAGTATTCATTGACGCTTATTTAAAACTCAAAGTCACAACTTTCTGCATGTATTACTGGACATGCTGAGATGCTGCCTATTAATTTGCAGATACATAACTTGTAATACTAGGACAGCTTCCATTCCCCCACCTCTTTGTTTTTACGGTTTCCACCCACTCAGCAGCCCAGAGAGCCAGATTTGTTTCATGGCTATTCAGTCCAGTGATTTATTATAAAATCATTTTTGTTCAAGTATTACTAGTTAAAATCAATGTATTTTTAAGTTTTAAATGAATAGAAAATTATTTTAAAATCATATAACTAGTGAACATAAAGAATCCCCAAAGGGCGAAGAGCAACGTTTGCTTTGTCATTCTGAAGCCACACGCTGCACACTCACAGATGCCAAGGAAGGAAGGACAGCATGGAGCAGGTGGCCTCTGAACATACCTGTCATGGTAAATCCGCCAACCAACAATCCAATATCTCGGCCACCAACTATGATGGCTTCACTGCGCTCTTCTGCGCTGCCACTGTTTTTGGTCCTCCACGCAGCCCATATTCCAACCAGCAATATTAGAAGGTAGAACACGATGATAGCTATCAGTCCTTCCACATGGAAAGCCATTTTTATCTAACGATCCTGATTCTTCTGAAGCTGGCTACTTCATTAAGGCTTCTGAAGAAAATACAGGAACGTATTATAAATCAGTCAAGCACTATGCACATGTGGGCAGCCAGGAATAAACCAGCTGGCTCATGCGAGATCCTGTGCCTCTCACAGAAAGAGTACAGCACTGAAACCACATGTGAAATGGGCAGTTACCAATAAGTGTCCACGATGTTACCCGACTTCATTCAACAATTTAACGTTAGAGTTTTCAAGAAACAGAAAAAACAGTGGAAATGTAGTTTAACAAATGAAATCATAATCCTTTTGTGTTTCACACATGCTTTACATTTAAAATTAACCTCATCGTGTAAATCTTAACTTAGTAACTGTCAAATCATTTACAAAGAGTAGGGCTGTATTTGCGTTTTGGAACTAAGTTACTCTTCTAGAATTATTATTCAAGTTGTTTCATAAAAGACTATTCTGAGAAGTTTTAAATATCAATTTTTTATTCATTCTTTTATCTATCCTTTCAAAAAACTTCAGAGAACGGCTTCAATAGTAATCTGAAATGAAAATATCTGAAAAAAATGTTTAGAAAAATCCATTTCAAAAACACATCAAACTCCACATTTTCAACAAGTTTCTGTAGTTTAATTTACTGCAGCAACTAAATATGTTTTTGTTGTTTAAAGGATCCACTCTCTTGATTTTCTTCGCCCAATATCCTTCATTCAATTCGTCACCCCTCATTAATGATACATACAAGAAAAGGATTAAAAAAAAATAATTGCCTAAAAACACAACAGAAGGATCAAAGCTATTAAACGCAAGACTCTTAGAAGACAGATGTCAAGTTCGAAAAGCATTCACCTTCCGAAATTCTTTTCTTTTATTTATTTTTTTGCTTTCGTAACCACGGCTGTTCCATGAACCCCAACTCCCAAACACAAGTTTCTGGGGAAAACTCTGCTATTTGTCTATGCAGGTGGGTGAAGAGATTTTTGGGTAAGGAATCAGCCTCTCTGGGATTTAGAGGAGGCAAAGGAAGCGTCCGCGGGCTGGGTCTTCTCTGCCTTTGTGAGCAACCAAGCAAGCAAGTTCCTCTCCGCAGCAGCCCGGTGTTCTCCCGGCCCCCTGCGGCCCTTCCTCGCCCCCCTCTACCCATCTCCTGTGCCCAGACTTTGTAGCCTCTTGCACCCTGACAGCAAAGGCGCCAGACAGCAAATCTGCCTTTGCATCCCACCGAGAGGCAAAAATGCCGCTTCCCTCCCCTGTAAAACCGCCCGGGCTCGGTGCCCAGCCTTTCCGAGGGCGCGGCCCCCTAGGCGCAGGAATGCCCGCTCCGCTCCTACCTGGAGTGGTAGCTGCACGGGAAAGCGCTCCACCCGGGGCCGCCGCCCCCTGGAACCGTGAGAGGTGTTGGTGCGAGGGTGCAGAAAGGGAGGGTGAGGGGTGGGTCAGGGGTAGAGTGCGGAGGGGTCCTGTCGATCAAGGCGGCTCCTCACCCGGCGTCTCCAAGAACCTGGGAGAACGCAGAGTTGACAGGTGTGGGCGCCGGCGGAGGGCGCGCGGCGCGGGGCGAGGTGGCAATCGATCCAGTATTGGGAAAAGTCCCCTTTATAAGGGCGGCCGGCGGGGGCGATCGTCAGAGCTCGGGAGGCGGACGTCAGAGGAAAGTGGTGCTGGGGCGTGTGCTGGGGACGCTGCCCTCGCGAGGAGGGTGGGTGTGCGGGATGCGAAGGAAACGGGGCCCGAGGAGCCGGGGGAGTGGGGGCAAGCTGGGCTCTGGTCCGCGCTGCCGGCCATGGTATCCCCATCCCGAGGCAAGTCCCTATCACTCCCTTCTCCTCCTCCAGAAAACTGGGCAGCAATCCCTTAGGGTCATTCCCCATCTAACTTCTCATCACTCTGGTTGGAAGCGGGGAATGGGGAGAGTCTCAGAGTATTCTCTTTTCAGAAGCAGCAGCTGGAAGTCTAGTGGAGAGAAGTGTCCTGTTCTTGTCATCCCAGGTCAGAGACTGGAATTGTTTCCTGAGAGGAAAGGGGTTCTCTCCCGCAGCCTCTCCTAGGTCCTGTTGGAAGCTGCTCCTGGCGTCCCTGGTGATGGGCTCTCTGAAGGAGACATTTCAAGGAGGTTTAGAGAGTCCTTTTTACATTCCTACCCCTTCTGCTTCAAAGTAGGGTTACCATAAAAGACGCTAGGAGTGGTCCAGTTTAACACTGAGATCATCACAGAAGCCAGACAAGATGGCTTTTCTGATAGAGCCCTCTGGGCTGCCTGCCGAACCTCCTAGTCCAGCTTACAAACATTTGCCATGTTAGTTTACAATATATTTATATCTATATTTCTACCTATTTTTATACCTAGATTATTTATATATTACACATATAAATAGGTATCTATAGACGTATTTCTACTTCTAGGTGTATATGGATAGATGCAGATATATGTGTGCATGTGAATGAAGGAAGAGAGAAGGGTGGGAGAGAACAAGATAGAAGAGCCACAAGCCACAAAGGCACAGGCACTCTGGCCACTTTCTCATGTCTTTCTACATTCCACCATGACAGTGTATTTTAACAGTGAAATACACAAATCTAATAAGGGATAGAATAAGTTACAGTATCTCTGAACTACTGTCCCCCTCTCTAGGCCAATCAAACCGTCTCTTCTTACACTGGATTTTGAAATTAACTTTCACATTTATATTACTATCCCTTTTCTTACTTCTCTGCATAAACAATAACTGCATCCAAATACCTCGTTTGAGGCAAGAAAGTCTAGGGAGTTCAAACAGAAATTAAGACAGGCCAAAAGGCCTGCAAAGGTAGTTATATTCCCTTGGTTGTGTGACTAGTTCATTGATTTTCTGGAAAAGACTTAGATTGCCTTTCAATGTAACCCCACTTCTACATAAAAATGTTATTAATTTAAGCAATTTGAAGGAACTGACAGAGGGAAGCAGAGATGGGATTTCATATAATTACCTATATGTTTTAAAAGCAGTTCATCCATTCATTCATTCATTGTTTTTGTTTTTGTCTGCTGTAACTCATTTTCTGATTCTGGGCCTTGACCTCAGGTTAACTTATGTACTTCCTGCCAGAATATACTTATGATGATGATGACACACAGCTTATTGCTGTAGCAGGGCAGGCATGGGCAATTGCAATTTTTGAAACAGTGCACAGGCTTAAGGTCAGGGAGCTTGACTCAGATCCAAAGAGGGACTGAGAGGCAATTGTCCTCAGAGGACATCACCAGCCTTTAGGTATGAGAATTGGGAGTGCAGCCAAAGCACACCTCCGAGAGCCCACCTAATCCACTTTGAGAAGCCAGGATCGAGACTCAGCGCCAGATCTGAGAATGGACAATGACCTTGACAGTGGCCAAATAAATTCTGGCCTGGCAGAGCAGCTGCTCTCCATGACAAAAAACACCAGTTAAAAATGACAACTGCTGATGTATTGAGTCTGGTCCTGGGGAGACATTTCCTCATTTGCTGAGTTCTTTGCACTCCTGTGTCTGAGCTAAGGATGAAGCTGTGTGTGAATTTCTGTGTCAAGGCGTACCTTCCCAGATGCCCATTTCTCTTTTTTCTTTAATATTGGCATTTTAATATGTACATCTTCCTCTACTCTCTGGAGAGTATGTGATCATGCTTGGATTTAGGGAACTACATGTCAGTGGGAGATCAATTCCCGCTTTGCGGGAGAAAAAGCAGGTTTTGCATTTACTAATTATTTATTTTTTAAAAAACGCACATTTCCTAAGTGCCTTTTATGTTCTGAACATTGTCTTCAATACTAAGAATACATGTAGAAAATGATACAAACCTTGTTCTCAAGCAACTTATCCATGAAAAGAAAGAAGGAACAAACAAGCAAAATCTCCACTTCAATATACTATTTAAGTGCTGAGAAGGATGTAGCGTATCTGTACACAGTGATTTTAGGGAAAGTACAAACAAAAGGTCTTAGTCAGATGGGGGAATTCTTCTTGGAGGAGGGTGGAGAGTCATTTATTCAATAAATATATAAAAATACCTGCTGCTTTGTGCTAGGTGTATACTCCAGTCATTGAAATGAAAAGATCCCTGTCTTTAATAAGTTAACAGTCTATGACCTTGCCATTCAAAGTATACTTCATGGAACAACAGCATCAGCATCACATTAAAAAAAAAAAGCTTTGATAATTTGCGAATGTCACCACTTGGTCTACGCATTTTGAACATGTTTCAAATATGATCCGAATGCATACTGAGATTGTAGAAGGCCATTTTGCTTAAGTTATTATCCTTCATAATGCTCTAGTCTCCCCACACAATGTTAACTCAAAACGTTCATACTTTTTAATGGATTACATTTAGCTTAAAGTAAAATTGGCCAGTCATTTCCAAATCAGAGTGATCATCAGAATTACAGAGTTCTTTAAAAATTTCGGATACTAAAGACCCACAGCACAAATTCTAATTTTGTAAATCTTGGGCAAGGGTTTGGGAACTTGGTTTTCTTTCCACCCTTCTCCAGTGATCTTGATGACAAGCTGGGATTGGAAGACTATGTTGAGTTTCAGAGTGGAAAAAACTTTGAAAGTCAAAACAGACAACTTTAGCTCAGGTTTTCTAATTATGAAATCTTTGAAAAATTATATTATCTTTACTGTGTTTTAATGTCCTTATCTGTAATGTGAAAATATTTAAAAAATGTAGTTTCAATCTCATAGGAGTGTGAGAATTCATTGAAATAGCATATAATCAGGCCTTCTCACCCATGGGTTCTGCATCCATGAATTCAACCAGTTGAGGATTGAAAATATTTGGAACAAAAATATGTCTGTACTAAACTCATACAGACTTTTTTTCCTCATCAATTTCCAAATAATATAGTGTAACAAGTATTTACATAGCATTTACATTGTATTAAGTATTATAAGTGTTCTAAAGGTGATTTAAAGTATATGGAAGAATATACATAGATTATATGCAAATACTATGCCATTTTATATCAGAGAATGAACATCTGAAGATTTTGGAATTGGAGGTGATCCTAGGTATGTAGGAATGACCGTATTTTGAAACACTTAGTGCAATTCATATTTTCCCTTTGGTACTCAATATATGGTGAGCAATTGATGCTGCTGCAGTTTCTGTTACTGTTGTTTTGATTCATTATTGAAGCTTGCTGATGTTCTGGCCTCTGGCGGCAGTCAGTTATTAATACATTGCTGGTGCTGTGGATAAATGCATCTGACCTTTCTTTACCTAATGGTAAAGAAATATTTTGCTAATAACCTCAGGGGTGCTTCAGGGGTTCATACATTGGGTGAACCACACCATAAACTAAGGTCTAGATTCTACTTTTTAACCAAAATTTAACATAATCCAATTTATGCCTTTGTAGATCAGGACAGGAGTAGTGTCCGTCATCCATTTTCACAGAGATACATGTGGAAGAGTTCTCACTGCTTCTTTCTCAGCATTTTCTCCCTCAGCTTCCCACTCAGTCTTTAGCAACAGTTGCCAGTTTTTTTTGAGAGACTTTTCTTTTTCACCTCATAGGAGGCTAACCCTTTCTTATTCTTTTAGACTCAACTCAGATATGGAGCAAACAGAAACTTCCATGACTTCTATCTATAACCAGACTGGGTCATGTGTTCCTTTTCTAGGCTGTTCGCCCATGATACTTACTGCTAGGTAACAATGGTCTACAGATCACATGCCTGTTTATTGATTAGTCTGTGAACTCTGTAAAGGGGACTATCCCATTCTATTTACCTTTACCCACTGAACACTTAGCACTGTGCCTCGAATACTACTAGATAAAAACTTAAACTGTATTTGTTTTACAGAAGGAAAATAATAAGACTCAAAATGAGCAAATATCTGAGAAATCATTTAATCGAAATCTAAAGTAAAAAACTGAGATTTGTAAGAAGCAAAGTGACCATTGTGGCTATTCAGTACATGTATGTCATCATGGGTTTAAATTGCATTGATTTGTATAAAGTCATACAACCAGTTAGTGGCAGATAGAAAACAGAGTTCTCTTGCCTCCCGAATGAATTATTTTTAACCTTGGGTAAACAGTGCTTTTACACTTAATTTGATATTTCTCTAGCCCAAAATTGTACTTAGTGTTTATTTAATATCTATATTTATATTCATTTTTGCCATTACTGTAACTTAAAAATGCAGTCATAAGAAGGATGGAGAAGAAATAGCTTAGGAATTAGAGCTGGTAGGGGGAAAACTGACATTTTTGGTAAGAATTCTATTATACTAATCGGAGCATGTTAGAACAGACCTTTATGTTCTGACAATATTAACACTAGAATTAATCACTCAAGTACACATAAATTTGATTGAAATGCAACTGGCTGACAAATGCCAAGTTATTTTCTTGTGTCCTTATGATAAATGACATATGATGACTAAAGTGTCATACTTTTAAAGCAAGTAGTTATATACAAATTATACAGTTGTATAATTTCATCGTTGTAAGAATGTATGACAGTGATAAAGTGTATTTTAGAGTTAATGATTTCTCTCCATTGGTAGTATTAGAGTCATTCTGTGCAACATTGCTATAGTTCTTCATATCAGCTTAAGATATTTTTCCTTCTAGTTATTATTCTAGTATATTACTGTGAAAATATTCAAACAAATATCAACGTTAAAACATATATCAAAGTTAACATCCATATAGTCGCCACCTAAATTCTACCATTAACATTTCTTTATCAGTTTATCTTTTTAAGCATTCATTAATTCATCTCATTTATTTGATGAATTTCAAAATAAATGCACTAAGTATAATTCCCCTAAATACTTCAACAAATGTATTATTAACTACACCTTAATATTTATATATGTATATATACAGGACCCTTGAGGGTATGAAATTAGTTTTGCTATATTAAATAAATTTTGATAAATGCAAATATCATTGTAAATCAAACCCTGATCAAGATATAAAGCATTATTTTTGCCCCAGAAATTCTCTTATACACTTTCTGAGTCCCTGCCATTGCACCTAAGAGACAAACAATTTATGGTTTTTCTTCCACTATAGATTAATTTTGCCTATTTTAGAACTTTATATAAAGTGAATTATCCAATGCATATATGCACTTCACATGTTTTTGAGGTTCATTTATAGTGTTGAGTGGAAAATTATTTCTTTATTTTTTCCTGTCATATTCTATTGTGGAAATACACCACAGTTGGTTATCTATGTTCTAATTGGTAGGCACCTGGTGGAGTGTCCAATTTTTCATGATTATATATAAAGCTGGTCTGAACAAGTATTTCTTGTTCAGGTATTTATATCTTGCACAGGTTTTTATATCTTCACATCCTTGATGGCATTTGGTGTTATCAGTCTTGTTTTAAAATACATTTATGTATTTTCTTTTAATTTTGGTCGCACTGGTAGTTATGTAGAGATATGACATTGTGAACTTAATTTACATTTTTCTGATGGCTAATAATGTTAAGCACTTTTTATGTGTTTAATGATTAATTCTAAGCCTTCTTTTGTGAGGAGTATATTCAAAAATTTTCCACATGTGTGATGAATTGCTTGTCTCTTTATTATTGAATTGCATATATCATCTGCATCCTACATATGTTTTGTGAATATTTTCTTCTAGTCTGTTGCTTGCCTGTCCATTTTTTTAATGAGGATCTGAAGGCTTCAATTTTGAATAAATCTAATTATTTTCTTTGGTTTCAGTATCCTCTCTGTAAACCTTTGCTTATCTCATGAAAAAAAATTTTTTAATGTTTTCTTTTAGAAACATAAAATTTTAGTGTTAACATTTTGTTCTATAATTGATCTCAAATTAATATTTGTGCATGGTAGAAGGAAATATTACACCATTCTTTTTTCAAATATTTTCTGCCTTATTCTCTTTCTCCTCCTCTTCTATGTCTTTGAGCATATACATATAAGACTCTTTGAATTTGTCCACCGATTCTTAAGGTTATTTTATTTAATCTTTTAAAAAGGTTTTTCTGGTTGGGTAATTTTTATTGATATATCTTTAAATTCAGTGACCCTTTATTGTGATCTCCATTATGCTGTTACCTCATCCAATCCTTTTTAAAATTTATGTTTTATATTTTTGTTCTGAATTTTCTACTTGTTCCTTTGGAATTGTTATTTGTGCTGAATTTCCTATCACTTCACTCAGTATGACATGTTTTCCTTATGTAGTCAAGCATAGTTAAAATAAGTGCCTTGTTTGCTTATGGCAACATCTATACCATCTAGGGTTTGTCCCTATTATTATATTTTCTATTGGGAATTGGTCATATGTTTTTCTGTTGCTTTCATGTAGAGTGATTTAGCTTGCATCCTGGATAATCATAAATTTTGCATCCCAGCGTATTCTTCTAAACACTTTTGCTTTATTTACCATTTTATTCTTATCAACATACCAGATTGGTCTTATTTTTAAAAATGGTTTATTGAAGTAAAGTTTACATAACATAATTTTAAGCATTTTAAAGTGAACAATTCAGGGGTATTTAATGCATTCACAGTATTGTGCAACCACCACCTCTATCTGATTCAAAAACACTCCAAAGTAAAAACTGTTACTCACTGAGCAGTTTTTCGTCACTCCCTCACTTTTTTCAGCGCTTGGCAAAACCAATTTGCATTCTGTCTCTATAGATTTATTTACTTTGACTATTCCATATTAATGGACTCAAACAAACTGACATTTTATGTCTGGTTTCTTTCACATGGCACAATGTTTTGGGTTTATCTATACTGTAGCATGTGTCAGTGGTTCATTTTACTGCAAAATAACAGTTCGTTGTATGTGTATATTGTGGTTTGTTTATCCACTCATCATCTCATCTTCTTTTTGTACTTTTTGCATGAAATATCTGCTTTGTTCATCTATCTTGGTTCTAAAGGGAGTCTCTTGTACACAGAAGACAGATAAATAATTTTTAAAAAATTCATTCTGGCAATCTCTGCCGTTTTCTGGATAGCCTAATCCAATTACCTTTAAAGTAATCTTTTATAATAAAAGATTTATTTTGGACATTTTGCTATTTGTTTCCTGTAGATCTTATAACCTTTTTTTTATACCTTATTTCCTATGTTACTTTCTTCTTTTCTTGTGTGTGTGTGTGTGTGTGTGTTTGTGTGTGTATCTCCTTCTATTATGGTCTGAATTTTGTTTCCCCCCAAATTCATATATTAAAGAATAACATTTATAGTCATGGGCTCTTAGTTTCTTTTTCTGGTTGGGTCAGTAAAGCCCCTTTCTTATTTCTCTTATCTGCTTATCACTAGAGACAGAAAGTAAAAATCATGGCTTTAGGCTGTTAAAAGCCCAAAACAAAACAACAAAATAAGGCAGGTTGGACAAGCTTAGTCTAGCTCAAATTGATAAAACTTAGCTTTAATAATGCAAAGATTCTGTTCCAGTATAGTTCTTTCCCTGCCACATATATTATCATTGTCATAAATTTCATCTTTAAACATTGTAACATGGATGTATAATCATTTTTATGCATTTGTCTTTTAAATCCTATAGAAAATAAAAAGTGGAGTTACGAATAAATCAAAATTACTATGTCTTGATACAACATCCACCTGTTTGCTATAAACCTTTGTTTTATAGAGATCTGGCAGTTTTTTCTGTTTCTGCTTCTTTTTGATTTTTTTTTTTTTTGGAGTGACAGGATTTTGGAGCTGTCTACTACATCATTTTGCTGAAGTCTTTTATTTCTCCCCTCCACTCTGTCACAAGCAGACAGTTAATATGGATGGATTCATACTGCAATCTCTGTTTTCTCTGTGATGGGAAGCAACTCTAATCTTAGCTTAGTTCTTTTAGCTTTTGTGATGGTCTTTTCGGAGTGGTTCAGAAGTGATTATCTGCAGATGTTGATAGAGTTTGTACACAAAATGTAAGCCTCCCCATTTTCTCTTTTCCAGGATTCTGTCTCACTTTCCAGCAGACATGGTTGTCTGAACTTTGTGTTCTGATTTTTTAAAGGCAGAAATAGATGATAGGTTTTTCTACTATAGTATCTACTGCCTTGAATAGTATAAAATGGAACATACCTTCAAGCTCAAAGCCATAATAAATGAAACACTTGTCCTGTGCCACTTTTAAAATTCTAATTATTAACTTTTTTCTTCATACCTGCCTAGGTTTGATTTTTCTCCAACACTTTCATTTATTTTTATTTTTTGTCCAGAATTTATAGTTATCTGTGGGAGATTGTGTCTGATCAGAGTTCTTAACTAAAACAGAGGAAGAAACTGAGAAGTGTTTTGAGCACCAGCAGGATGCCTTCTGCCATACACTTGATCTTTCCACCACTCGCATGTTCTTATTTTCACTTTTCCAAAGGAGATCAATAAGAGAATATCAAGTTCTGGCTCTTTCTCCCCCAGAATATTACATAGTCACTTTGCAAATGGTGAAACGTAAGTGACGCCTCATTCTACAAGAAACTTTTAGCATTCTGGCTTAACTGTTCAATAGGTTTGTGAGACCTTTGAGCAGAAGAAATACCTACCATATTTCCTGAGTTGTATTCTAACTCCCTAGGCTTTGACACATACCAAGGAGATATGATGTGTTTTGAACTGTCTGATCTGAACTCGCATTTGAGTTATCTTAACATGAGCCGCTATGGGAAAAATTAGTCAGTTATAAATGGCCAAAATTCTTAGAAAAGTCAAGAGTTATCTATATATCTATATCTATATCTATATCTATATCTATATCTATATCTATATCTATGTGTGTGTGTATGTATATATATGTGTGTGTATATATGTGAGTGCGTACATATATATACATATATATATGCATATATAAATGCCAAATTTAATAAAAGAAATAAAAAAAGGATAAAGTTTATCTCTTATATGGGGAACAAGGTGAAATAAAATTGAAATGTTTTTTGGTCAGATCAGAAATTTTAAAAAGACATGATCTGGGTAGCTAAAGAAGAGGTCATCTTGACTTAAAGATGTAGGAAGTGCCCTAAGATGTCTAATTTCAATGTCCTAGAAATTTCTGTGTATTTTTTTGTTGAGAATAGATGAGATATTAGACATGGGTAACCTGATCAACATAGAAATGTGTGCTTCATAGGAAAACAGGAGCTAAATCACACATTTCTCCTCACTTTGGTATATTAGTAACATCAAATCTATATACTCAGTTGCTTTTTGTATAAAGGATAAATGGTAGTAAACTATATTTAAAAAGAAATTATACATTAATCACATAGGATTATGCATCACACATACCTTTTGTTTTCAAATCATTGTAACACTATTTCAGATTTAGTTTGAGTCATGAAAATAGCTATTATATTTTGTTTTGACATTTTGCATTTCTATCAAATTTCTTACAGACTTTTATGTGGTAAGGAGACTTTTCTGTGAGCTTATTTTCAAGCAACAAATTGAAATTTACTCCCACTTTCATGTTTGTTTTCCTTTAGGAAATACTGACTACAATATTTTCCAAGAGAAAGCTGCCAAATGAAAGTGTATACAAGAGAGTGGGTTTTTAATAGAAGTGGAAGTTTACGTTACTGTTAATCCCAGAAACCAGTGCTGTCAATCTTTTATGTCTCTTTCATTTTGATGACTACTTATTGAGCTTCCAACTATAATAACGCCAAAATATAATTTTAATGTTTTTAAATTTTTCTCCCACTATTTATCCGCATATATTACAATTAATGTATACCTTTTATTTTCTCATCAATAGATGCATTGTAAAAACTCATCACATTCTTGTTATGCATTCTGCCACTGGAAATAAATGTTAAATTACTTATGGATATAGATACACCTAAATAGATAAACAAAAATCAAAAAGAATAGCGTTGTCTCATATACAATTCATCATAACACAAGGAAAGTTTTACCTGCTATTAGTTATTCTTGAAAGCATCCGAATTTATTACTGTATAAACTGGGCAGCAATATGGGTAAAGCTCATTAAGGGGGCATGATAAAGCTCCAGTTGAGACCCTTGGAATTATGTAAGGAAATCAATTATTTAATAGTCTCAGACAGATTGTTGTGGCAAAATAGATTGCTAAGAAAATCTGTTTTAATCCCATTTGAGAATCATTTTTAAAGCACATGCCATAGAACATTCTCTCCAAGTAATGTTATTTAGTATTTTCCAAAATATCTGGATGCCGAGGGATGCTAAGTCCAATAAGATTCTGTTTTGTTTCATTGTGATACTGAGGATTCTCAGATCATTTAAAAAACCAACATACATATCACCAAAATGGGGATGATATGTACTGTTTTCCAAACTTTAAAAATCGCTCAATCCTTTTGTATGGTGGAGCACCTTGTGAAAATGTTGTGTCTCAGATTTTGACATGTACTATACACTTGTTATCTTCTTGTTATGTGGGGGATGACATATATTCATAACTAGATAGAAGAAATAAATTATAGTGTTCTATACCACTGTTGGATGATTATAGTTAACAGTAACGTATTACATAGTTTCAGAGTTAGAAGGATATTGAACACTTTTAGCACAAAGAAATGATAAGTGTTTGAGACGATAGATTTGCTAATTACCCTTATCTGGTTACTATGCATTATATATATTAAAGCAACACCATACATTCCATGAATATGTACAATTGTTACTTGTCAATTAAGAAAGGAGATATGGAAAAGGATAGCATAAACATGAAAATACATTTATATGCATAATAGTATGTCTGCCTTTTCCTCATGCTGAGTTACTTTTTGAATTTACCCATAAAGTCAGAGTGAGTCTATAAGCTCTATATATACCGAGCTATATAGCATGCTGATTAAAAAAAAACAGATTGTGTATCACAGAGCAATAACTTTTGAAATATAATTTTGCAATATAAGATTTAAAAAACTGTGAATTTTGACTTTTTACTTGTTTGCCAGAATATATGTTAAGGAGTCATCACTGATTTGGTGAACAGAATTGAAACACAGAATATGAATAATTATCAGTGATTGAATTATAAATATTATAAAATACCATGTTTACATAAAAATTGTATATGTGTATTGAAATCAAGAAACCACTTATATCATGTAAGCCAAGACAAATGCTACAATGCTGACCTAGAACGATGTTCAAGATTGTTTACTTTAAAAAGAAGGAAAAATGTATCACCGTAATATGAAGCAACCAATTGACATTTTCTTTTATTCTTGGCTGCTGACATGACCATAAAATTATTTGTGAAGTCAGATAAATTTTCCCTTTACACAAGACATTATGTGTTATCATGATTTAATTTATGATCGGAGATCTAAATTTCTTTTAAATGTTGACATTTAGAAGTCCAGCTTAAACATAAAAATAAGAATAATATTAAAAACATGGAGCAGAGACATTATATCCACCCATAATGGGGAAACAGATTGTATAAACTTAGTTCATTCAAGCCATTAAACACCTATAAATAGACAGCAGAAACTGCCATGACTGGGGATATCAGCAAACAGAGTTGCTAAAATAACATCTTAAAATACCCAGTTTTCAACAAAAATTTATGAGATGTGCAAAGACACAGGAAACTGTAACCTAGATGTAGGAAACCACACAGGAATCAATTAATTCTGTGTCTGAGAGCACCTACATGTTAGACTTAATCAGAGTTCAAAGCATGTACTGTAAACATGTCCAAATAACTGAGAAAAACCATGTTTCAAATAGTGAAATGGATGGATGTAAGATGAGTGACTAATCAAAAAGAGAATATAAATAAAGAGAAAACACAAGAAAGAGCTTTCAGGAAATGTTCCAGTTGAAAAGTATAGTGCCTGAAATGAAAAATTCAGCAGAGGTGTTCAAAGCAAATTTGAGCAGGCAGGAAATGGAATCAGTGAATTTCAAGGTAAGTCAATGGAACATCATAATCTGAAAAGCAGGACAGAATTAAGAAAAATGAAAAAAGCCCTAGGGACTTGTAGGATCCAGCTAAGATCCCAGCACATAAAGGGACTTCCATAAGGAAAGGGGAGGAGGAAAGGAACTTCCAGGAGAGGGAAGGAGGAAAGTGAAAATGTCTCCATAAGGGAACTTTCAGAAGGAGAGGGGAGGAGGAAAGTGAAAGAAAAAATATGTAATGACCAAAATTTTTTCAAATTAGATTGAAAAAATTAATTTACACATACATGAAGTGCAACCAAGTCCAAACAGGATAAATACAAAAAGTTTAACACCTAGAAATGTTTTTATCAGGCTGTTGAAAGATAACAAAAAATCTCTTGAGGGTAGCAGGAGGAAAATGATTCATTTTGTACAACGGAACCACAATAAGATTTATAATTAATCCTCATGGTAACAATGAATTTCTAAAGAGAATAAGATGACATTCCAAGTTCAGAGAGAAAGAAAACCTTTTACTTAGGAATTCTATATGGAGCAAAACTTTTCTTCGAAAACAGAGACAAAATAAATGCCATTTCAAGATAAACAAACACTAACACAATTTACTCATTGTCAGCGTGCCTTAAAAGAAACACTAAATGAATTTCCTCAGACCAAAAGAAAGGGATAGCATGCTGTAATTCATATTGTCATGAAGAAGCAAAGAGCAGTAGTAAAAATTATATAGGTAATTCTTAATGCAATGATAAATATATTTTGTTTATTGTAGTGATAACTAATTTAAATTACAACTATATAAAAATTATAAAATTGAATTTTTGAGCTTTAAACAGATAAAGAAATAATATATTAATATATTCTCATAAAGGTCAGTAGAAGAAATGCATCTTGGAGTAAGAGAATGATACCTGATAGTAATTTGAATCCACAGTAAAAAAAAAAAAAAGGTACCAAAAATTACAAATGAGTAAATGAATGTAAACCATCCTACAAATATATTTTTCTCCTTGCTTTTGTTATTTGAAATATGTTAGATTGGGGAGAGATCCAAGATGGCCGATTAACAACAGCTCAGGATTGTAGCTCCCAGTGAAAGCGCAGAGAGCGAGTGGACGCCGCACTTTCAGACGAATTTTTGTTGCCCACAGACTAGGAGATTCCCGGCGGAGGAGCCA
>CAUYLG010065710.1:0-21340 GCA_963573385.1 Cacajao melanocephalus
AGGCTTGAGCCACCATGCCCGGCCTAATATGGTATATTCTAATAGCAAAGAAACTGGGCTGATGAACAAATTTTATTTTAACATATTTCTGAAAAGCATTCAACATTCTTTTGAATTAGGAGGTTGCAGTGAGCCAAGATCGCGTCACTGCACTCCAGCTGGTGACAGAGTAAGACTCTGTTTCCAAAAAAAAAAAAAAAAAAAAAAGTACCATGCTAAATGTGATGCAAAATTGTAATCAGGTGACCCACTACAAACTTATATTCCCCTTGTTTGAACCATTCATCACATTTCTCCCAGTAACCCAAATCTAGTGTCTTCTCTTAATACTCCTTAACATAAAATTCTGTACTCTGGCCAGGCTGCCCTATTTCAAGCCTGCCCTGCTGTTTGGTTTTCTACTTCTTCAGTTAACTCCCTAGCCCAGTTCCTGAAGAAGCTGTTCTAAATCAAATTCCTTTTATTTAAACACCTCTATGCTGATTTTGCTGAGATTCTGATCCATTCAGAAATTTGGTGATGTTAATTAATAGCTGGTAGCATTCCTTCTGTTCTCCCCCACCACTTCCACCACAGTTTCTCACTTGTCTCTATTTTTATTTTACTCTTGTACTCCTTTTCTTGGAGGCATTTATTGAGTTCCTACTTTTCACCAAATACAGGTGAAAGGTTAGATAGAGGACGGTCCCTTCTGTGAGATACAGTAAAATGAACAGTTTACTATACATCTCAATAGATGCTTTCATATGTTACCTCATTTATTTTATACAACCACCCTCTGAAGATAAGGAAGACTTAGAGAGGTTGTAGCTTGCTCTGCCTTTCAAAGCTAGAACTTGAATTCCAAGTCCTGAGGCTCCTTCCTTACAAACATCCCTTCCTAGTGATAGCAGAGCTGTCTGGTGTGGTCTCACTGACCTTCACTCTTTGGCGGTACAGCCCTGCCCTTGAAACAGCCTCTGTGAAAGAGAGACTTTCCCTTCCTAAGTCCTATCTTCCAGTGCCCTTCCTAGCTTCTAAATATCTTGCTACCTTACTTAAGCTCCTCATAGTACAGTATTGCCATTCTTCCCTTCTCAAGTTTCTCATTTTCACCTTTAAACCTTCATTGTCCTCTTCCCAATTTAAAATAAGTCTTATATCCATCTTGTTTTCTTTAGCATTTGTTCTATTAATTTCCCCTTTTGTTCCTCTACTTTTAGAACACATGATGTTCACTTTTTGGTTCCACTTGCTCTAATTTGTTATAATCTGGCCTCTAATTCCATCATTCTATTAAAAGTGCTCTCTAAAAGGACACCTGTGACCTCTACCTTACTAAATCAAGTGGGCTGTAGTCACCATTCTCCTTTACTGCAGTAAACATTTGTTCTTCTGACAGTGTGGGTTTGAGGCTGCCTTCTCCCTTCGTCTATGTGGCATACCATAATTCCATTTTTCCACCTCCCACCTTTGCTGTGACTTTGCATTTTATTCATTCTTGCCTCTTACTCCTACTCACCTATTGTTTCAAGGCACTGGTTTAGGACATGGCCTCCCTCTAAAATTACTTCTTTAGGAAATTGATAAGTTGTGGCCTCAGAATCTTAGATCTAAGATCTTGATACCAGATTCTAATCTCTCACCCTAGCTGAAGTCTGTATTTCTATTTGGATGTCTTGCTGATAACTTACCCTCCATTGTCCCAAAGCAAATTCTTCATCATCATCTTATATTCCCCTTGTTTGAACCATTCATCACATTTCTCCCAGTAACCCAAATCTAATGTCTTCTGTTAATACTCCTTAACATAAAATTCTGTTCTCTGGCCAGGCCAGTTAGTTACCTTACTATTATGAGTTTTAAGATTATAATTTTACCAAGATTAGGGATAAAACCAGGGTTAAATGTAAGCAATAATTAATGATAAAGATCTAGTGGACAATCAAGATAGTTTATTAGATGGCTTTTAAATTTTGTTTTAATAGCCACTATTTTTTTAAAAAAACATTAGTAATATTGATGCCTTGCCTAATGCTTTGATGTAGTTCTTTTTTGGCTTAAAAGAAAAGGATAGTTGGGCCGGGCACAGTGGCTCACGCCTGTAATCCCAGCACTTTGGGAGGCTGAGGCAGGTGGACCATGAGGTCAGGAGATCAAGACCATCCTGGCCAACATGGTGAAACCCCGTCTCTACTAAAAATACAAAAATTAGCTGGGCTTGGTGGCATGCACCTGTCGGCTGAAGCAGGAGAATCGCTTGAACCTGGGAGGCAGAGGTTGCAGTAAGCCACTCCAGTCTGGCAACAGAGGGAGACTCTGGGGTGGGGGTGGGGGAGGGTGGATAGTTGAATGGAAAACACATTGTGCCCTTTGATGTATCTGAGCCTTCCTATTCTCAGCAACCTAAAAACTTCCCAGATCTTACCTAAAATGCTTATTGCCTTCCTTTTTTGCTATTCAAAACAATTCATCCTTCAGGATCCAGCCCAAGTTCCAGTTTGAATTTAGTCCACTTTTACAAATGTTTATTATACATTGTTCCAGATAACATCATAAAGGAGAAATAGACCTTCCCCCAGGGGACTTAGCATCTAGTAGAAACCAGTAACAACTTCCTTTATTCTCACAGCAGTTATCACTTTGTTGCCTTTATCTACTCTGTATATTTTGTCATCTTACCTTCATGTAAGCTCCTTAGTGGCAGACCTTGTTTGTTGCTGCTTTTCATCATTTGATACTAATTAGCACCCACACCGAATTTTGCTCCCCTTATCCATGGACTAGAACAATTACGTCCATTAGTAAATTTAGAAAGTCAACTGTTGAAGTAATCTTTAAGCTTATTACCTTTTGTCTAAATTAGTAATTATTTGAAAAGTAGTTTGAAACTCTTTTAAAGTTCATGCAATAGACTGGAATTGTTTTTGAAAGTATCAGTTTTTTTCCTTCTGGCCTTGATTTCATCTGAAAGTGAATAGATGAGGTTTAGGTAAAACTAAGGATGTAGAGAATACGGGGAGAAATACTGGCTTTAGCTGACTTCACTTAAAATGTTTTACAATGGATGAAACAGCATTCCATCATATTACTTTGTCATCAACAACAATCAGCATCTATTAAATATATAAAACAGTGCCTTGAATATTGTGTAATATTGTAGAATAATAGGTATAATATTGGTAGAATGAACGTGAATATTTTTGTTTGTTATAGGGAAATGTAGTTTAAAAAGGGTAGACATCAGCACACAGGCTTCCTTTAGATAGCTTTAGTTTTTAAGAGCTGAATACTCCAAAGCATTCTCAAAAAAAGTCTTACAAATTATTCAAAATCCAAAGAAACAAATCACTATAGGCCAGGTGCCGTGGCTCATGCCTGTAATCCCAGCACTTTGAGAGGCTGAGGCAGGCAGAACACTTGAGGTCAGGAGTTTGTGACCAGTGTGGCCAACATGGTAAAATCCCGTCTCTACTAAAAATACAAAAATTAGCCAGTCGTGGTGGCGCACTACCTGTATCCCAGCTACTCAGGAGGCTGAGGCAGGAGAATTGCTTGAACCTAGGAGGCAGAGGTTACAAAAGCCAGGGCAACAGAGTGAGACTCTATCTCAAAACAAAAAAAAACCCAAATCACTATAAGTTAAAAAGATTTTTTGCCTATTTTGCTTATGTCAATGTAAAATTTTAATGTATGTTATATCATAGCATATTAGTTTTAAGTTTAAATGACACTCTGTGGTTGTAACTTTTATGTGCATTTATGCATTTTATGGTACATTGGGGCCCCTTATGCAGTCAAAATTTGCTATGTATATTATGTATTCAAATTATACAGGCTTATCATTCTTGTGAATTTGCCTTGGTGACTTGCATTTATCATATGTAAAATTTGTTGGATATCAGATTTAGTAGTTAAGAAGGTAACTCCCA
Organism: Cacajao melanocephalus; assembly: GCA_963573385.1. NCBI lineage: Eukaryota > Metazoa > Chordata > Mammalia > Primates > Pitheciidae > Cacajao > Cacajao melanocephalus. The sequence goes on from CAUYLG010065710.1 coordinate 3,912, forward strand.
AATTATAGCAAGGTTTTTGTTTAAGTACTGGCGTCTTTATTTACTATCCCTGTGACCATAGGCAAGTCATTTAACTTCTTTGGACTTTAGATTCTTCACCTCTGAAATAGGGAGGAAAATACTGATTAAACCAGTATTCTTATGAGGATTCAATGAGGTGAAATATGATGTATATGAAAGCCATTTGCAAACTGCAAAGGACTTTCTAGATAAAAGGTGTTTGTTATTTATGGTATCGTAAGAAAATTAGTTTCCAGGATCTTATTGCAGTAGTAGTTTTTTTTTGTTTTTTTTTTTTAACTACTTTTGTATACTTGTAATATTTCAATTGATTAGCTTTGGTTTAGACTTTTGTTAAATGCTGAATTACAGCCAGTTATCTTTTGTGTGTTCTGTGTATGTTCTTGAAAACATGCATGTGATGTGCTGATTACCATTCAGCACCTGCCTCTCTGGAGCAAAAAAATCCCAATTTGTCGCATTTGCTGCATGTTGTAGATACTCCTACCATAGCCAATTCCAAATCATCAGTATGCTGTCATTGAATGCAGAATTGGGAAGAGATATGTACAAATGAGCTCTTGTGAGTTTGTTGGATCTGGCTGCAGCACGTACTGAACTAAGACATAGTCAAGTTTTATGTCTTACTAAAGACATAAAAGCACACAGAAGATGTATTAATCAGGGAGACTTTGGGACTATTTTTGTCAGTTTTTAAATTTATAAGCACACAGAAGTCATTATTAATCAGGGAGATTTTTGGACTATTTTAGATCTCAAAAAACAAGAATGTTTTTGTAACTGTCTCTTAAAGCCAGGAATCTGAAGTCAGACCTGGATTCTAATTCTGACTCTGCACTTAGTAGCTCTGTCACCTTGGGCAAATGAGAATATCCTTTTTGGGGGATGGGGGACAGAGTCTCACTCTGTCACCTAGGCCAGAATGCAGTGGTGTAATCTCGGCTCACTGCAACGTCCGCCTCCTGGATTCAAGTGTTTCTCCTGCCTCAGCCTCCCAAGTAGCTGGGAATACAGGTGTGCACCACCATGCCTAGCTAATTTTTGTATTTTTGTAGAGGTGGGGTTTCACCATGTTGGCCAGGCTGGTCTAGAACTCCTGACCTCAGGTGATCCGCCCACCTCGGCCTCCCAAAGTGCTGGGATTACAGGCATGAGCCACTGCGCCAGCCCAGAATATCTTTAAGCCTCAATTTCTTCATCTGTAAAACAAGTGCAACAATAGTATCTACTTCTGATGGTAGGTAATAAAGGTAAATGAAGCAATTCCTTTCTGGTACCTGGTATAGACCTTTGTTTAAAAAGGGAAGAAAAGGATTGCTTTATAAGGTCAGCAGCTATTGTTGTCAACCCTGCATGGTTCTAACAGCATGTCAAACTGAATTTTACACTTGGTCTTAGCCAAAAAGCTGAGAAACGATCAAACTGAATTTTACATTAATTTATTTTATTTTTTAGCGGACATGGGTTTTGCCAGATTATTCAATTCTCCTCTAAAGCCACTAGCAGATTTGGATCCAGTAGTTGTGACATTTTGGTATCGGGCTCCAGAACTTTTGCTTGGTGCAAGGCATTATACAAAGGCCATTGGTAAGTTGGTCTAAAATGATTTACTATCATGGCATCTAATGATCATAACTGTAAAATGGTGTAATAATAAAGCTACTTGATAAAAACCATTTTATACATTTTTGTAAAAGTCCTATTGTCTTCTGTATTCCTAGATTTCTGGTAGATTTGGATTCTTAACTGTATAGGAGAATATAGTTATTTTAAAAGAAGAAAGCATTTTCTTTCAGAGAACAGAGGTGTCAGTATTTGATCCTGTTCAGTTGCTATGGAAACAATAATATGCACATTTTACTTTGTACTTAGTAGCTATTGATCAGAAGAACTGGAGAGAAGTTTAGAATTGTTTTCTTGGCCGGGCACGGTGGCTCATGCCTGTAATCCCAGCACTTTGGGAGGCCGATGCGGGTGGATCACGAGGTCAAGAGATCGAGACCATCCTTGCCAACATGGTGAAACCCTGTCTCTACTAAAAAGTACAAAAAATTAGCCGGGCGTGGTGGTGTGTGCCTGTAGTCCCAGCTACTCGGGAGGCTGAGGCAGGAGAATTGCTTGAAACCGGAAAACGGAAGTTGCAGTGAGCCGGGATCGCACCTCTGCACTCCAGCCTGGCGATATAGCAATACTCTTTATCATTAAAAAAAAAAAAAAAAAAAAAAAAGAATTGTTTTCTTCACAGAATGAAAAACAAAAACAGGAGTAGTGCAGTATTGGAAAGAACCCCTTCTATTTGGGGAAAAGTTAGTCACATCCTTTCCTAAGCAAGAAGCAATATGACTAATCCTTCTCTTGCCATTACAGTTATGAGAACAGCAGTTTTTCCATTAAGGTAGGAAATAGAGTCTGGGTAGATTAGCTGTGCTCAGCATCTTGCCATCTCATCAAGTTAAAAAAACGGAGTAAGAAAATCTGTTATACACATACTCTCTGTCGGATTTAAAGTCTGCTTCAGAACAGTGGCTTCAGAGATTTGCTACCTGGTCACTGTAGTATCCTCAGAGAGCCCAGCTATGAATGAAGGGAGTCGGTAGGAGCTGGCCCTCCTCAAACCTAGAGATTTCTTTAAAGGAAGGAAAAGGAGAGAGTAGGGGAGAGTACATTGTAGCTGTTAGAAGGGCTGGTTCTACAAGGTATCCAAATTTCCTAAGTATATTTCTTTAAATTTTCCTTTTATTGAATTTTCTGTTTACAGATATTAGTCTCATATCAGTTTTGGCTACCTTTAGCTGCTTTTGTTGAATTCTATTTAATAAAGGCACTGCAACTGTAAAATTATTAAAAATAGACAAGCATAATCCTTTCTCTGCTAAACAAGCTTATGAAAAACCTGGTGACCCCCAAAGAGCTACAAAGGAAATTCTCACATTTGGAAAGATTAGACTGATAATTAGCCTACTCATGGGTTAAAAAAAAAAATAGAGTAAGTCCTCATTCATCAAGACGTCTGCTTTCTGCAAAACTCAAGACACCAGAACACATTTAGATTTTGTCCAGGGACTGAGACTCTAGCCCAATACTGGAATATTGTAAATAATTGATAAATACTGCTGAATAGTTTTGTTAAATTAGTGAAAAAGCCTCTGAGTAGACTGGTATGTGTTTGACAGTGGAGGAATGTGAGACTGGCATCAGACCCTTACCTGTGCAGCTGGGCCTCTGGTAAGACAGCAGATCAGAGGTTGCCAAGGTCAGGCTGTCATCAGAGGACAGTGACGGCTGTCTGCAAGGGTAAGGAAAGAACTACAGACAACAAATGGAGGGGTTGGGTGACCCTGAGAGTGAGGAGCTAAAATCAGAGCCTGCCTGTTTACATTCCAGCCAGTGACTTTTACTACGGAGCTGTATTTTTGAGACTTTTAGAATTGTGAGTTTGTTTTTTCTGTTGTTAAGGTCTCTCCTTACCCACTATTGAAAAGAGTCAAATCCCTTAGACAATCTCAGAAGGAACCAGAGGATAGGAAGGGACTGAAAGTAAGCCAGGGAAGGCGAGAGTGTTAGTTGAAAGGAACAGGTGGTGCCTTAGAATAGGTTAATGACGGATAACCCAGGGCACAAGGAAGGGAGACAGGATGCAATCTCTGTAGAAATCCATATGCCTTAGGCTTAATCCAAACATTAGGACAGTCTATATCTAGAAGGAGCTTTCCATTAGGAAAGGCACATTCAGTCAAAAACCTTCTCTTAAGCTAAGTGATTCCCACCAATGTCTGTCCCACTCTCAGGAATCTAACACAGCAGGTCTGTGCCCTTAGGTAGGTGATTCTATGTGTGACCTATATCACACGCTTTGAGAGCCCACACTTTGAGAAGCACAGTTTTATGAATATTTTCTGACTAAATTTCTCTTGTTTAAATGAAAATAGATGTGTTTTTTTTCTTTAAATAAATGTAATCGGGTATGAATTGAAAACCAGTTATATTTCTTATTTCCTCAGGGTAAGGAAAAATGAAATTGAATTTTAACCAGCTTGTAACTTACTTGCTTAGTAAATGAAATTTGCTGCTTAAAGATAAAAACATAATCACTAATTTCTAATTTTAGTCAATTCCCAATTATCCATTCTGGATAGAAGGTAAGAGAAAGTTAAGACAGAGAAAAAGAATAATCCCCAAATCAGTTATCTTAGGGCTTCAAATATATTAATAGCAAATATTTATAAGTACATACTTATTCACTCTTTCATACTCTTCTCTATACATGGTCAATGTTAGAAGTGAGTACTTTGGTACTTTGGGCCTGGTGTGGTGGCTTATGCCTGTAATCCCAGCACTTTGGGAGGCCGAGGTGGGCGAATCACTTGAGGTCAGGAATTCAAGACCAGCCTGGCCAACATGGTGAATCCTGGTCTCTATTAAAAATACAAAAATTAGCCACGTGTAGTGGTACGCACCTGTAATGCTAGCTGCTCAGGAGACTGATGTGAGAATTGCTTGAACGTCGGAGGCAGAGGTTGCAGTGAACTGAGATCACACCGTTGCACTCCAACCTGGGCAACAGGGCAAGACTCCATCTCAAAAAAAAAAAAAAAAAAGAAAGAAAGAAAGAAATGAGTACTTGGATTCAGAGCACAGAAAAAGGAGCATTTGATAATTTGATAATCAGTGGAGGTTTATGGATTGACATTTAGTTGGGGAGGGGAGTGACAGTGATGGTGGCAACAGTGTTGGGGGTATGTGTGTCAGGAGAACAAGCCATTGATAGAGGAAAGAGATCTGAGAAGGAGCTACAGATGCTGCAGGAGCCAGATGGCCATTTGAAATTTTAGGCTAATACAAGGCAGAAAACCCTCAAATTTACTGCCACCTACTATCTGAGTTTCTTACCTTAGCAGTTCACTGGGAATTCAAGACCCTGGCTCTTGTCCTTTGAATGGAAGACAAGCCAGGAATTGGCATGACCAGGCACATGCAGTAGTAGTTCTTGTGGACTGCATAGTAGAGGCAGCAGTGAGGAGGAGAGATGGGACCATCAGAGGCAGCCATAGCAGGAAGAAGAGTGACAACCAACATGATGTGGGAGGGAGAGAAGAATTCAGAAGTGGACACTGAGCAGTATTATTACTCTACTCTGAAGTGAGTGATGGATGTTCATAATGATGACCTTGCTGCATCATTAAGGAGGATTGTATTGTGTTTTAAAGCCTCTTTTGGTGGTAGGCAATGATGTAATTTAAAAAATGGTTATTGAAGGAATATATTTCCATTATCCAGAAGGCTAAATTATGGGGAAGGAAACTGTACCTGAATACGGTCAAATAAGGCATTACTGTATGGATTTTCCCATTTGGCAGTTTGTTTTAGGAGAGAGCATTCTGATATATCTTCTAGCTAATAGATGTACAGTAGTCCCCACTTATCCACTGAGAATATGTTCCAAGACCCCCAGGGGATGCCTGAAACTGCAGATAGCACCGAACCCTGTATATACTATGTTTTTTTGATCTTATAACCCAGACAGCCACTAAGTAACTAACCAGCAGCTAGTGAGTATACAGTGTGGATGAGCAGAGGGATGATTCACATCCCAGGAAGATGAGAGGATGGCATGAGATTTCAGCACACTGCTTAGAATGGAACACAACTTAAAATTATAAATAGTTTATTTCTGGAATTTTTCATTTAATATTTTCAAACTGCAGTAACTGACTGCAGGTAACTGAAACTGGAGGGTGAAAACTTGGATGAGGAAGGACTAGTGTAATTAACCTTTTTCTTTGTTTAGCTTATCAATGAATGTGTTTCCCATATTTAATAGGCTACTAAACACAGTACTGTTTTATGCTATACCATAGGTTTTATTTTTGTTTTTTTTCCCCGCGATGGTGTTTTGCTCTGTTGCCCAGGCTGGAATGCTGTGGTACACGATCTTGGCTCACTGCAACCTCCGACTCCCAGGTTCAAGCGATTCTCCTGGTTCAGTCTCCCCAGTAGCTGGGACTACAGGCTTATGTCACCACACCTGGCTAATTTTTGTGGTTTTAGTAGAGATGGAGTTTCATCATGTTGGCCAGGATGATCTCGAACTCCTGGCCTCAAGCAATCTACCCGCCTTGGCCTTCCAAAGTGCTGGGATTACAGGTGTAAGCCACTGTGCCTGGCCTATACCATAGTTTTTGAATTATTATATATATATACACACACACACATTTAATTTTTTTTTTTTTTTGAGTTAGAGTTTTTTGTTGCCTAGGCTGGATTGAGGTGGCACAGTCTCAGCTCACTGCAACCTCTGCCTCCTGGGTTCAAGTGTTTCTCCTACCTCAGCCTCCCAAGTAGCTGGATTACAGGCATGTGCCACCATGCCCAGCTAATTTTGTATTTTTAGTAGAGACCGGGTTTTACCATGTGGGTTAGGCTGGTCTGGAACTCCTGACCTCAGGTGATCCACCTGCCTCGGCCTCCTAAAGTGCTGGGATTACAGGCGTGAGCCACTGCATCTGGCATATCTTTTATTTTAAAAATATTTACTAAATGACGTTTAGGTGGGCAAGTATGAATATGCATTTCACAAAAATTCATTCACTTATATATTTGGTAAAGCGTTAATATAATATTGTAATCTCAGAATATAAGCTTCAGTCTTTCAATGTGTAAAACTTAATAGAATAATCTATAACTGGTGATTTTAAATAGTTAGTAAAACTTCTAAAGATGCCTAACTTTATCCTGAGGTGTCGGGTGGTTGTGGGGCAACATATAAGTGAATATATTTAAATAAGAGCTATGTTTGCTGGTGTCATGCAGTGGTGTGTATATATATATAATTTATGAGCTTCTATATATTAATATATGACATATATTTTTATATGTATATTATTTATGAAGTTCTAGACCAATTTGTTGAAAAAACAAGCTGGTAGTCTTTGAGACAAAATTTTTTCCCCCAATTCTTTTTATTTTATGTATTTTTTGAGATGGAGTCTCGCTCTGTTGCCCAGGCTGGAGTACAGTGGCATGATCCCGGCTCACTGCAACTTCTGCCTCCCAGGTTCAAGCAATTCTCCTACATCCGCCTCCTGAGTAGCTGGGACTACAGGCATGTGCCACCCATGCATGGCTAATTTTTTGTATTTTTAGTAAAGACAGGGTTTCACCATGTTGGTCAGGCTGGTCTTGAATTCCTGACCTCAAGTGATCCGCCCATCCCAGCCTCCCAAAGTGCTGGGATTACAGATGTGAACCACTGCACCCAGCCTCTCCAGTTTTTTTATGTGGTCTGTATTGTGTGTCTAGACTCAAAAAATTCTGCTCTATCATTATATGTTGGATGGCTTTAAAAGAATTATATCACCATGTCTGATGATGATACTGTTTCAGTATATCAGATCTGAGCATTATGCCAGGTATTAGATTATCAATTGAATACTTTAATGATTAAATTATTAACAGTAGTTAGACATGGTGAGACCTTGTCTCTACAAAACAGTTTAAAAAAAAAATCAGCCAGGTATGGTGGCACACACCCATAGTCTCAGCTACTCTAGAGGCTGAGGCAGGAGGAGGATTGCTTGTGCCCAGGAGGGCAAGGCTTCAGAGAGCCATGGTCACACCACTGTACTCTAGCCTGGGTGACAGTGACCCCAACAACAACAACAACGGGTGGTTAGAAAGACCTTTGCCTAAATCTAAAGAATTCATTGCTTGCTGAATTGACTTTTCGTGTTTATCATCATCAGAAAATTTGCAAATAAATGTTTTTTTTTTATTTGGCTTTCAATCCGTTACATGATGATACAGCTATTTCATACACACACACACACACACACACACATATACACGTACATATATATATGTCAGTATACAAAGTACAATAATGTTTTCTTAATGCGCTTATTGTACTTTGTATATTGATTTACTGAAAAGTATTTTTATAAGTAGTCTGGGATTATATCTAGGAATTATAACCAAGGAAATATATACAAAATCTTGTTTATCTTCCTTCATAGATATATGGGCAATAGGTTGTATATTTGCTGAATTGTTGACTTCAGAACCTATTTTTCACTGTCGTCAAGAAGATATAAAAACAAGCAATCCCTTCCATCATGATCAACTGGATCGGATATTTAGTGTCATGGGGTTTCCTGCAGGTAATTTATTTTCCTTTTTAAAGTCATATTTTGAGTCATATTTCAAAATCATTTCTTCTCAAAAGCATATTTTAATGTATAGTTTTAAACTAAAATAATTAGATTTTAAATTAACACATTATTTTCTAAAATATTTAATTTTTTTTGTAAGACAAAGACTGGGAAGATATTAGAAAGATGCCAGAATATCCCACACTTCAAAAAGACTTTAGAAGAACAACGTAAGTAATTCCACATTGTCTTAGTCTTTTTGTGCTGCTATAAAAAATACCTCAGACTGGGTAATTTATAAACAACAGGAATTTGTTTTCTCCCAGTTCTTAAGGCTGGGAAGTCCAAGATCAAGGCACCGGCATGTTTGGTATCTCATGAGGGTTGTTTTCTGCTTCTAAGGTGGCTTCTTGTTGCTGTGTCCTCACGTGGTGGAAGGTGGAAGGGCAAAAAGGGGCAGATGCTGTGTGATGCCTCTTTTACAAGGCATTAATCCCACTCATGAAAGCAAAGCCCTCAATTTTGGAAGGACTCATTTTCTAATAGTGTTGCATTGGGAATTACGTTTCAACATGAATTTTGGAGGGGACATAAACATTCAAACCATAGTGCACATTTGTTATAGGTAGTAATTTCAATGGGAATATTTAAAATAATCTTTTCAAAAAACATGTAGATTATTATTTAAACTAGAAACTGAGATTTTAGTATATTAATTACGCCTGTGATTTAAAGAAGATACTCCAGATACTGTTAACGTATATATATGTAGTTCAGATTGAGGCTACAGTATTAAAAACTTAAGAATTTAGGGATCAATAGGTAGTTTATATCTGTTATGTTTTAGAATGAATAGAGGTCTCAATTCAAGGCCACAGCTGTCATTTCATCTTTATCTGAGTAATGGCTGGTGACTGACGTGCTGGACTAGGAAACCTGGAAGGCTGGCAGATGGAAGAACACATGCCTGGAATATGAGTAAAACAAACTGATGAAGGCATTTACTTGGAGCAGAAATGAGATGAAGGGTGGTGGCATGTGAGGAGTTTGTTATAAATAGGCACCCCTGCCGAAAATGGTGGAGGAAGTTCTCTATGGGCAACTTACCAGGAAAATTTCAGGACAGGATGGCTTATAGGAACAAAAGCAGACATCATAAAGAGAAGTAGAGAATAGCATTGATCATTTCTGGCCCCTTTTTCTCACAATCCTTGGTGGGGTCCTTTGCCTCTATCCATCTCTTAAGGATAGTGCTGATATCAGTGCTCTATCCTGGGCTCTCTTCTCACTCTAGAGATTTTCCCACTCAGACTCCATGATTTTGATGGTCATGATTTACCATCAATTATGTGGATAACTCCCAATATGTATCTTACTCAGTTCACTTTTCCAAGTTTCAAAATCATTTATCTGATTGCCTTGTGGAATCCCAACCTGAATGTTCTATAAATAAATTAAACATCCAAAACCAAACTAGTTATTTTCATTTAACATTTTATTGTACCCTTGCCAACAAGTTACAACCCATCAGGGTGGTGCCAGCAAAGGTAAAATAAAATGGACATTCTGGCCAGGCACAGTGGCTCACTCATGTCTGTAATCCCCACACTTTGAGAGGCTGAGGTGGGAAGATCTCTTGAGTCCAGGAGTTTGATACAAGCCTGGGCAACATAGTTAGATCCTATCTCTATTTTTATTTTTAAAAAATTATTACTCATATGCTACTGGTGAGGATGAGTACTTCTCAAACTTCAGTGTACCTATGAATCACCTGGAGACCTTGTTAAAAATGTAGATTCTGAGTCAGAATCAGGGGTAAGGACTAAGAATCTTCGTTTCTAATATAGGTTCTCAGATGATGCTCAGATTGCTAGTAAGGGCTACATTTGTGTAGCGAGATTCTAGAGCACCTAAAAAAGGCTTCAAAATGTGCATGTCCTTTGGCCTGATAATTCCTGGAATTTATCCTGTGGAAGTAATCAGAGTGGCCACAAATAGCTGAGTACTTATTATATACCAGGGTGATGCTAAACCCTTTACCTACATTTTTTTCATGTAATCTTCATAGCACATCTATGGGGTAGGTATAATTACAATGTCCACTTTTCACATTCAGAACCTAAGGCTTTCATAGAGGTTAACTAACTTGCACAAGATCACACAATTGGTAAATGACTGAGTCAGGGTCTAGTAGGGGTCTGAGTCTCACCTGCTAGAGTATCAGCTCCCTGCCATGTGCATCAGATTTAGCTATAAGGACTTGTATGCCATAGCTCTTAGAAACAAGTAATACCCATACCAGTAGGAGATAGGCAGCCACTCAAAATAATAAATTTGAAGAGTATTTGACAGGGCAAAATGTTTATGGAACAATATTAAATAGAGCTAAGACAATTTTTATAGTAGGATTCCAATTTTATGAAAAAACAAAAAAATCTATGTTTATACCATATATGTATATGCACACACACATACACACACACACACACAAAACACCAGAGGGACATTATAAAACTTTTGTCAGTGGTTTCTTGTCACTGAGTGGCTTGTGAGTGATTTTAATTTTCTTCCTTATACTTTCTGTATTCTGTAATTCTTTTTATCATGAAACATATGTTACCTATTTTTAGACCTTTTAATTTGAAATATTCCATATGTAGGAAAGAATATATAATGAAAAAATACATAGTGTATTTATTTATTTATTTATTTATTTTTTAAAAGATGGGGTTTCACCATGATGGTCAGGCTAGTCTTGAACTCCTGACCTCAGGTGATCCACCCACCTCGGCCTCCCAAAGTGCTAGGATTACAGGCGTGAGCCACCACGCCCAGCCGAAAAATACATAATGTATTTAGAATAATAAAATGAATACCCTTTTGCTCACCTCTGAACCTAAGAATTAGAACATTACTAAGATTACTGAAGTACCCGCATGCCCCACCTCCCTAGCCACATTCCTCCCAGAGGGTAGACTCTGAGTGTTCTGCATTTGGGTTCATCATCCCGCAGTTTTTAATATAGTTCTAGTTCACATGTATGTATCTCTAAAAACTACTGTTCAGTTTATTGTCCTTCAGCTTTTTATAAATGGTAACATAGTATGTATTTTCTTCCGCAACTTGCTTTTTCTCACGACTCAACCTTGCATATTCATTTTTACTGTTGCGTAACATTCCATTCTGTGAGTATATAAAAATGTACCATTCTTCAGTTGATGGACATTTGGGTTGTCTACATTTTTGTTTGTTTCTTAGTTTTTCTGCCATTACTAAAAGGCTGCTAAGAGCATTCTTATCCATGTACCCTGATTTACATGTACAAAAGCATCTCTTAGGCTCAGGTATGTGCCTGGAAGTGGAGTTGCTAGGTATAGGCTATACACATTTTCAGCACTAATGGTTAATGCATAACTGTTTTCCAAAGGCATTGTAACAGTATAAACTCTCATGTTGTGTGTGACAGTTCCTGTTTCTTCACACACTTGCTAATATTTGGCAATGTATTCCTCCTTAATCAGAAACAACAATGGCTTAAACACATACCTTATAGGAAAACCCATCTTGAAGCTTATCATTAAAAAATAGCAATTGGATGAGTGTTCCTAGTGATGTGTGACTGTGCGTGTCCTTGCAGGTATGCCAACAGTAGCCTCATAAAGTACATGGAGAAACACAAGGTCAAGCCTGACAGCAAAGTGTTCCTCTTGGTAGGTGCTTCTCTCCCAGACTGAAATCTGATCCTTGGTGCAACTCTTGCCTTCTCCTATTTACTCAGCTGTTCCTCCTCTTTAGAAACTAAAGAAATTGGTGGATGCTGGGGCAAAATTAAATATTTTTTTATTATGATGTCACCCTTGACTCTCAGCCTTAACTTTTTAAATGATTTATCAGCAGAAAATGAACTTTAAAATGGCTTTATTGCTGATGATTTCTGCCAGTTTCACATAAAAGTATGTAGTATGTATAATCTGCAGTGAGCTGTACAAAATGTATTTTCTATTAATCCTGTTACACAGTAATACAAAAGACAAGGTGTTGGCTTGTAAACAACCTTTTCGTGTGTTGTAAATTTCCTGTGTGTCACTCTAGCTTCAGAAACTCCTGACCATGGATCCAACCAAGAGAATTACCTCGGAGCAAGCTCTGCAGGATCCCTATTTTCAGGAGGACCCCTTGCCAACATTAGAGTATGTATCCCGTCTTTTCTATGTCCTTTGCTCCAGGCCGAGGATGTCGCATGGTGGTTGAAAGCAAGGGAAGCACTTGCTATTGAAATATTTAACTTTTTTAGCAATACCACCTAAAGACTGCTCGAGAGAAAGCTTCCACATTTTGAAACAGGCAAAGCTATAGAGAGGTATGAATGAAAACAAGTGTTTTAGGAGTGACCATTTGTCAGTTTTATAGATGAAAACTAAAGCTGAGACTAGTTAAGATCTTTATAGACCATTTGGCCGGATCAGAAATTCAGCCAAACCAACAGGTAACTGAGAAGGTAATCTGTCTTCCAGAGCATGTCCATTGCACTACAAAACCCCTGTGCTTCATCCTTCTTACCCCCAAGTATATACTTTGTGTTTTCATCTGCAAGAGGTGCAGTTTTTCTTGTTAAAGCAAATACAAAATTATTTTTGGTGCTAATGAAGTTAGTATAGAGAAACTTCTATGTCCAATATGTCAACTAGCTAGCAGCAGTCAAGATTTGAAATTGAAAGCAGCAATTATTATAAAACTTCATACAATTGATTGTTCTTTTCTTATTGCTTAAGTTGTGATAGGAGGCACATAGCAAACACCAGCCACAGATGAAGAGTAAGAAATAAGTGAAGAAAAACAAATTGGAATTTTAAATTAACAAGGTAATGATATTATAGATTTTAGATCATGATATATGTTTTTTCTTTTTAATGATTTTTAGTGTATTTGCTGGCTGCCAGATTCCATACCCCAAACGAGAATTCCTTAATGAAGATGAACCTGAAGAAAAAGGTGACAAGGTATAAACTGCATGCTATACTTTCACTTCCAAAGAGGAGGGAGGCAAAAAGATAGCTTAGGTATCACTCCATAATCCCTGTGTATTTAATGACCCTTTCTAATATTTAATTAAATTTTTATGTATCTTTCTGTGGAAGTTTGGGCATTGTAAAGGTACCCTGAAGTTTGAAGTATGAGCAGCTCGCAGATACCTGAGCTTCCCGGTGTGTGCCCCAGCCTGTTCTACTCCTGGAGTCCCCCTTCTTGCTCTTGCTGTTTGTTTGCTGTCACTGCCACCCCTTTATGCAGGCTGACTTTTGCAAGCATCACTCTGTTCTTTCCTCTTAACTGGATATATTGGCTCACTCTCCAGACTGTTCTGCCTTTCCTGAATCATGATTGAAAAGATTTCTTAAAGCTGTTTTTATGAGCTATAAGAAGTGTATTTCTGATGTGCCTGTGGCCGTCTGTGACTGATTTGGAGGATCACTGTGCAATCTAAATGAACTTCAGGGCAAGAGCCCTGTTTGGGGCTTGGCGCCCTACCCTTTGGGAACACCGTGCTCCCTGGCTGCCCCATTCTCCAGTCCTCCCATTCACTCTACTGTTGCACATAGATTGCTCCCCCAGGTTGGTCAGCAGCCTTATGTGCATATCAAATAATTAAAGTTTTTGTTAATTTGGTTTCATACCAAGCTTGCTTCTTTCCCCTTAAAAGAATCAGCAACAGCAGCAGAACCAGCATCAGCAGCCCACAGCCCCTCCACAGCAGGCAGCAGCCCCTCCACAGGCACCCCCGCCACAGCAGAACAGCACCCAGACCAACGGGACCACTGGTGGGGCCGGGGCCGGGGTCGGGGGCACTGGAACAGGGTTGCAGCACAGCCAGGACTCCGGCCTGAACCAGGTGCCTCCGAACAAGAAGCCACGGCTAGGGCCTTCAGGCGCAAACTCAGGCGGGCCTGTGATGCCCTCGGATTATCAGGTACTCCCTGAATGTCTAATGTTCATATGCTTTTTGAAGTGGGAATAGGTTTATACTCGATGCTGTTAGAGTTAGGTAACACTTAACTTACATTTGACTGTGCCACCTGTACAATCCTATTTCTAGGGGATTCTTTGAAAAGGAAGATTTTCATCATATTTCATGTAATTGTAAGATAGCTCATATTCTGCCTTATGTATCCTGACACCCTTAGGAGAGGAAGGTAGGGAGGGCAGCGCCCCGCTCCTTAAAGAAAACTTCATCATTTTACCCTTACAGCTGCCTTAGCAGTTTTGGTGTATTAGAAAAAGAGATATAGATAAGCGATTGAAAAGAGGAGGCAAGTGGTGGCTTACTTTGGACAAAATTCATTGCATTCTTCAGAAAGATATGCTCTTCCTGGGAGAAAATAGCTACACAGATGAAGAGAAGGGGGCTGAGACTGAGGCTTCTCCGAAATAACTGCTAAGTCTCAATAGAAATAATTTTGAGACTAGAAAATACTTATTGTTATTCAGATAAAAAGAGAACACCAATTGCAGTACTAATTGAGGAAATTAAAGGAACTAAGTTTAAGGATTGGTATTTGGAGAGAAAGGTAAAAATACCCATTGTGATAACTGTAGGAAATACTGAAAAATAAAATTCTTTTCAAGGTAGTAATAAGTTAAGAAAACATCCAAGAAGAAGGGAAAACTTCAATTTTTTTTTTAAGTTTAGAACCACAGTCCCTCAGGGAACTCTTGGAGATGAGTGCTTAGGATACAGTTAATAGAAAACAAAACCTCTGGCAAGGGAGCCATAAACTTACTGATAAGGAACTGCAATAAAGAGAAACGTTAAGAAAGACATAACAAATAGCTGCCTAAACTGCCTTTACATTTTGAATAGCTCCACAAACTAATGTGTTTCCACACAGCTACTTCTCTGAAAAACTTCTCTTCAGAAGATCCCTGCAAGCAGAAGAGTACATATTACTTCCACTTGGTTCCAATTAAACAAATTGAGGCTTCAGTTTGAGCTACTGAAAACAGCTTGCTATCTGGGAAGTAGCCCGAGAATATTTGAATTTTGTTATCAAATCCGCTCCCCCACCCCTCCCCGCCCACTGTTATCTAAGCAACAAATGCTTCCTATATACTGGTTCATCTTTGTGTCTCTGATTAAATCATATTAACCTGTGTTAAAAAAAATTTACCTAAACACTTGTTAAAGTTGGTAAGGCAGACTTTATTCAAGGCAGGGCCATGGCAGTGCATAAAGACACCACTGCAGCAGGGGCTGGCAGTGGGGGAGGAAGACTCCCCAATTCAATTCCAACTCCCACAATGACAAGTGGAGATGTATAACCAAAGAGCAGGGTGGGGGTCAGTGGATGGAAAGTTACCAAGAGGAAACATCCAGGATAAAGGGTTTCTGGCTGAACTGACTGCATAGCATTAGGCCGAAGGCAGGCCTGGGTGATAAGGGTGGGGATTTTTGCCGAGCCAACTTAGCAAGATTCTTGCTCTAGCAGGATTCTCCAAGGACAGAGGAAAGCTCAAGGTCAGGCCTAGTCAAGCAGAAGACTCAAGGCATGCAGCTCCCTCCAGCCCGACCCTGTAAAACTTCTCTCCAGCCCCTCCCTCTTTGCAGACAGCCCTTCCTCTACTGGGTGCAACAACATGTTTCCATGCCTTCTGTAACAAACCTGCCTTTCTTTACCCATAATTGTCTTGGTAAAAACCTTGACCGTCCAAAAGGAGCCAGACTGCAGTTTTTGTCAAAGGAAAGAGTCTGTCACCCAATTACAGCCAATTATAGACAGATTACTGTATTTTTTTTTCCAAATTAAAAAATTCTTTGAAATGCTTTTCTATGTCCATATTGTTCTGTTTACTTAAAAATAAACCTTTCATAGCTGAGTCCTGATGTCTGTGGAAAAAAAAATAAACCTTCCAACATATCTATTAAATGAATAGATATCTCAGCTATTTAATTGAAGAGACTGGCAGGAGGGGCAGCCGGGTGTCCCATTACACAGAACTTACAACTCATACACCATCTAGGGGCCAAGGGAAAAACTTCTCTTCACCCTCTAAAGGTTTGCTGAAAAATCAACTCACAAAAGGCAGGTTAATTGGAGAAAATGTCATGGATGTGACTAGCTAGGGCAAGTGTCTCAGGCAGTCAAGGCTTTTACCAACACAGTTATGGGTAAAGGCAGGCAGATTTGTTACAGAAGGTATGAAAACATGTTGTTGCAACAGGCAGCACAGCAGCAAAGGGGCTGTCTGCAAAGAGCAGGGGCTGGAAGGAAGTTTTACAGGGTCCTGCGGGAGGGAGCTCCGTGCCAAATGAGGTCATTGTGCCCACCAGTTGTTTGTGACTTGCAGTGTCTCAGAACAATTGTTCATTGTTTTTCCCCACCTGGAGCCCCTTCCTCCTTGTTGTGTACTTATCAGGACAGAAAGGCATTCAAGTTTGATACCAGTGGGCTGAGGGAGGTTCCCCAAATTCTGGTGGGACCTCGACCCCACCCTGTGTCCAGGCTCTTAACACCATCAGGAGAAGGAATTAAAGGATGAGTCAGAAAATAGCAAAAGTACAGAGCTTATTGCAAAGGGAAAAGTACACACTCAAGAAAGGAGAGTGCAGGTATACTCGAGAGAGTCTGGCTAGGCTCACGCCTGTAATCCCAACACTTTGGGAAGCCAAGGTTGGTGGATCACCAGAGGTCAGGAGTTTGAGAACAGCCTGGCTAACATGGCGAAACCTCATCTCTACTAAAAATATAAAAATTAGCCAGGCATAGTTGTGCATGCCTGTAATCCCAGCTACTTGGGAGGCTGAGGCAGGAGAATCGCTTGAACCCAGGAGGCAGAGGTTGCAGTGAATTGAGATCGTGCCACTGCACTCCAGCCTGGATGACAGAGCGAGACTCCACCTAAAAAAAAAAAAAAAAAAAAACCGTCATGCAGTCTGGTGTGGGTTTCTATCTTTATGGGTTTCTTTAACCAAAGGGTGGAATATTCTTGAAAATTCCTGGAAAAAGGTGGAGATTTCTTGGAACTGTGGTGCTCCTCATTTTTATGCCAAATATGGGTGCTCTTGGAACTGTCATGGTGCTGGTGAGTGTGTGATTTAGTATGTTAATGTGCATATAATGATGTCCTAGGTTTTTAAGCAGAAATTCAAAGTGTGTTTCATGTAGTTTTTTTTTTTTTTTTTTTTTTTTTTTTTTGGAAAAATTTTATTGAACCAAACCCCCGGATGTGGTGCCTTGACCCCAAATTGGCAAAAAAAAACAACCCCCC
>CAUYLG010065711.1:0-13101 GCA_963573385.1 Cacajao melanocephalus
GTGGCTCCTCCGCCGGGAATCTCCTAGTCTGTGGGCAACAAAAATTCGTCTGAAAGTGCGGCGTCCACTCGCTCTCTGCGCTTTCACTGGGAGCTACAATCCTGAGCTGTTGTTAATCGGCCATCTTGGATCTCTCCATCTTTCCATTTTTTGTGTGTCCTCTTCAGTTTCTTTCAATAGTGTTCTATAGTTTTCAGAGATCTTTCACTTCTTTGGTTAATTCCTAGGTGTTTAATTTTATTTGTGGTTATTGTAAATGGGATTTCTTTTTTGATTTCTTTTTCACTTTGTTCACTGTTGGCGTATAGAAATGCTACTGATGTTTATATGTTGATTTTGTATCTTGCAACTTTACTGGTTACTGAATTTATCAGTTCTGATAGATTTTGCTGGAGTTTTTCCAAATATGAGATCATACCATCCACAAAAAAGGATAATTTGACTTCTTCCTTTCCAATTTGGATGCCCTTTATTTCTTTCTCTTATCTGATTGCTCTAGCTAAAATTTCTAGTCCTATGTTGAATAACAGTGAAAGTGGGCATCCTTGTCGTGTTCCAGATCTAAGAGGAAAGGATTTCAGTTTTTCCCCATTCAGTACAATACTAGCTGTGTGTCTGTCATATATGGCTTTTATTATGTTAAGGTATGTTCCTTGTATATCCCGTTTTTAGGAGTTTGAACTTTATCAACTGCTTTTTCAGCATCAATTGGAAGTGATCATATAGTTTTTGTTCTTCATTCTGTTGATGTGATGTGTTAGAGTGATTGATTTGTATATGTTGAACGTCCTTGCATTCCTAAGATAAATCCCACTTGATCATGATAAATTATCTTTTTAATGTATTGTTGAATTTGGTTCACTAGTATTTTGTTGAGGATTTTTGCATCAGTAGTCATTAGAGATACGGGTCTGTAGTTTTCTTTTTTGATGTGTCTTTGGTTTGGTGCCACGGTAATACTGGCCTCTTAGAATGAGTTTGGAAGTATTTTCTCTTCCTCTGTTTTTTGGGACAGTTTGTGTAGGGTTGGTGTGAGTCCTTTAAATATTTAGTAGAATTCAGCAGTAAAGCCATCGGGTCCTGGGCTTTTCTTTATTGGGAGACTTTTTATTACAGCTTTAATCTTGTTACTTGTTACTAGTCTGCCCAGGTTTTGGATTTCTTTATGGTTCAATCTTGGTAGGTTGTATGTGTCCAGAAATATGTCCATTTCTTCTAGATTTTCCAACTTATTGGCGTATAGTTGCTCATAGTAGCCACTAATCTTTTGAATTTCTGTGGTATCAGTTGTAATGTCTCCTTTTTCATCTCTGATTTTATTTATTCGGTCTTCTTTTTTCCTTAGTCTGGCTAAAAGCTTGTCAATTTCATTTATCTTTTTTAAAAACCAACTTTTTGTTTCATTGATCTTTTATATTGTTTCTTTCATTTCAAAGTCATTTATTTCTGTTCTGATCTTTATTATTCTACTGATTTTGGGTTTGGTTTATACTTGCTTTCCTAGTTCTTTAAGATACATCATTAGGTTATTTGATGTTTTTCTTTTTTCTTTTTTTTTTAGGTAGATACTTGCAGCTATAAATTTTCCTTTTAGTACTGCTTTCACTGTATCACATATGCTTTGGCATGTTGTTTCCATTATTTTGTTTCAAGAAATTTTTTTATTCCTTTAATTTCTTTGTTGACCCCACTGGTCATCCCAGAGCATATTCTTTAATTTCCATGTATTTATATAGTTTCTAGAATTTCTCATTATTGATCTGTAGTGTTATTCCATTGTGGTCCAAGAAGATGCTTAATGAGCTTTTTTTTTTTTTTTTTTTTTTTTTAAGGCATTGTCTCACTATGTTGCCCAGGCTAGAATACAGTGGTTTTTCACAGGTGTGATTGTAGTGCACTGCAGCCTCCAACTCTTGGCCTCATGCAATCCTCATGCCTCAGCCCCCCAAGTAGCTGGAACTATAGTCATGCACCACTGAGCCCAGCTTGCATTTTTGCCTTTTAAAATGGCCCCCAAGTATGGTTCTGAAATGTTTCAAGTGTTCGTAAGCACAAGAAGACTGTGCTGTCCCTTAAGGAGAAACTACTTGTGTTTAGATATGCTTTGTTTAGGCATGAGTTACAGTGCCCTTGACCATGAGTTAAGTGTTAATGACTCAACAATATATATTAAGGTATCTTTAAACAGAAACACACACAAAAGAAGGTTATCTGTTAATCAGTTGACAAAAATATTGTGACCATAAGTGTGAAGGAACCTAACCCTAAATTTCCCTCAGGAGCAGTGATTCAGTATGGTCTAATTCAGTATTGTGGCAACTTTATAGAACATAACTGCTGTAAATAACAATCAGTTTTTTGTAGATGTAGTGATTTATAATAGTGTATTTTATAACGAACCATTTTTAGATTCTTTGAATAAATTCAATTTGGCAAAGCTGTGGGTGTTTTTTTTTTTGGTATAGTGCTAGTTTAACTTATTTACTTTTATGCAATTTTGCATTTATAATCTGGTTTTCATCATTTTTAACTGGAAAATTTTATTCTGTTTTTAAGTTATATTTATGTAAGTTACTCAAGTAATACATTAATACTGTCACATGAATCTTTAAAAGAATATAGAAATGATACTCCCTTTTTTCTTTTATACTACCTATCCTCTGCCCCAACCTTTTCTATTCATTCTTTTTCTTTATTATTCATTCTTAATTTGTTCAGTGTCTTTCCAGATCTTTGTAATGCATGTATGCACACACGCAGAGTTTGTTTTGTTTTGGGTGTGTGTATGTTTAGTATGTCTTGTTATACTTTACATATTATTTTTCAACTTTTTAAAATAATTAATAGTGTTTCTTGGAAACCCTTCCATGATACTTGTTATAGATCTACATGAGGTAGTATTTCTCCAAGATGGGTATCTAGAAATGAAATTGCTGGGTTAAGGGCATGCATATGCATTTTTAAAATTTCTAATACCAGATTATCCTCCCAAGAGGTTGTATTCAATTATATTCCCACAGTATGTCACAGTACCACCTTCTCCACATCCTTGCTGCTATGGTTTTGTTATTTGTCCCCTGCAAAACTCGTATTGAAACTTAATCCCAGTCAGGCATGGTGGCTCACACCTGTAATCGCAGCACCTTGAGAGGCTGAGGCAGGCAGATCACTTGAACCCAGGAGTTCAAGACCAGTGTGGCCAATATGGTGAACCCCATCTCTACTAAAAATACAAAAAATAGCTGGGCATCGTGGTGCTCATCTGTAGGCCTAGCTACCCGGGAGGCTGAGGCGTGAATCACATAAACCCGGGAGGCGAAGGTTGCAGTGAGCCAAGATCACCACTGCACTCTAGCTCGGGCGACAGAGTGAGACTCTGTCTCCAAAAAAAAAAAAAAAGCTTAATCCCCAGAGTGGCATTGTTGAAAGGTGAGGCCCTTAAGAGGTGACTGAGTCTTGAGGGCTCTACCTCCATGAATGGGTTATCACAGGAGTGGCATTAGTGGTTTTATAAGAGAAGGAGAGACTAAACTAACACACTTAGCTTCTCAGCAAAAAGGCACTTAGAAGTTGTGTCCCCTCAACTTTGGACTTCCCACCCTCCAGAACTTTAAAAAATAAGTTTTGTTTCCATATAAATTACCCAATTTCAGATATTCTGTTATAAGCAACAGAAAATGTACGGAGACACTTGTCAGTAGTGATTGTCAGTGTTTTTTATTTCTGCCAATGTATATTCTCTTTATTTTTTTGAGACAGAGTCTTGTTCTGTCGCCCAGGCTGGAGTACAGTGGTGTAACTCACTTGGGATCATTTGTGTGCCTTAACCCCAGGAGTAGTAAGTAACATTTTAAAGCTGGGCTTGAAGGAACAACCCATAGTGGCAATTTCCAGTAAAGAAAGCTCTGAAACCATGAATAAGGAAATGGAAGTGTCAAAATCCTACTGTCAAAAGTATGACAATTAGAATCCTGTAATGCAAAAATAATAGTCTCTTTGTATTAAAAAAAAAAAAAAAAAAAAAAGCCTGTATATTTTTCCCTTAAGGGCAGTGTTTCAGACATTGTTTTAAATGAAAATCAGATTTTTTTATCATAGGTTTATATATAACATCCCTAAAGTGAAATGTTTTAAGTAGGAGCAAGGAGAAATTTCTCACCTTAATGATATGCTTAAATTAGTTTCTTTCAAGTATGAAAGCATATGAGCTTAAGTCTACATATTGAAAGAGTAATTGGAATGTCTGTCGTTCCTTTCAAATTTTACAAATACCATGTGGAAGGCACTGGCACAAAATAATTCTTTCGATACTATTCTTCCTAAAAACTTACTTAATACTTCCAAAATAACTTCAGCTTATATCTGAGCAAGAATATTTCAGGGGAAATAATAAATGGAAAATGCTTTAGAATGTTTAGGTCTTTGTTGTTTTAATCCCTAGTTGATTAATACAAATGATGAAGGAATGTTAATGTTGGGTATTAGAAAGTTAAGGTACATTAAATAATGAATCTAGGGGGCTTAGCAAGCTTAAAGTCAGCAGGAAGAGATGAAAATGTAGGGTTGCCTTACATCTTTGATAACCTGGTTCTCCCATGAAGGCCCACTTCACTCACCATAATGGAGCTGAGAATAAACCTTCTATCCTAACTACCTATGTGTTTGTTCTTCAGCTCAGAAATAAAGATTACACGATAAAAAATTTCTAACTTTACATTTTTCTAAAACAGTACATCCATATAAATTTAAGAAATAAACTGCTTCTTCTAAAAACTTCATCAAAATGCAACACAAAGTTTTAAGTGTTAAGAACTTAAATTTAAAATATCAAAAGATAGACCAGGCCTGTAATCCCAACACTTTGGGAGGCTGAGGCGGGTGAATCACTTGAGGTCAGGAGTTTGAAACCAGCCTGGCCAACATGGCAAAACCCCATCTCTGCTAAAAATACAAAAATTAGTTAGGTATAGTGGTACTTGCTTGTAATCCCAGCTACTCAGGAGACTGAGGTAGGAGAATCACTTGAAGCCAGGAACAGAAGTTACAGTGAGCTGAGATTGTGCTGTTACTCTCCAGCGTGGGCAATAGAGCGAGACTCTGTCTCAAGAAAATAAAACAGAAACAAATAAAATATCAAAAGATAGTTCTTTCAGCTGTTTTGAACACTGACTTTGTTTTCTATAAACTGTCTTTTGTGTTGGAAAGTTCCAAGAAGAAAGATGAATAATATTTAGTAGTTGATTAATCTGCCCTCTGAAGTTCACATACTAACTTTTGAAGGAGAACTTTTTATTAAACCGAGGAATTATATATTTGCTTCTTAAAAAGTAATATATGGGTATGGTAAAAATAAAGATTCCAGTAGTAGAAAAAGATATGACGACAGAGATCTCACAATTCTGTCTCCTCCATCTCACCACAATCTCTTCCCTGCAAAATAGCCACTGTTGTTTCTTGTGTATCCTTGCGGGAAAAAAATATACATTTACAGACATGACCATATTTTTGTTTTTTAAATTTGTACAAAAAGGATCATGTACACACGGCTCCTATTTATCGCTCAGCGTATGGAAGGTAATGCCTTGTAAAATGTTGGACTAAGCTAATCATGCAGCATAGTATGTCACCAACCAGAGCCAAAGAAAGAACAATTTTGTCTCCTAATACGTGACAAGAACTTGGTCTCAAAAGTACTTCATAGAGAAGTAGTCTGAGTGGACAGTTCAGTTTACCTGGAAGCCAGTACTGATTTTTTGTTTGAGTCCTTTAAAAATTAATTTAAGTGGACCATCAAGGTTCTTTTATTTCAAAGTGCTTTGAACATAGAAAGCTTGGGGACCATAGCATCAGTCACGAGTAGTTCTGTTTCAGTTTCCTTAACATATATTCTAAGAAATGTATTTATTGAGTCAAAGATAACATTTTTAAGCCTTTTAATGCTCATTGCCAAATTGTTCTTCAGAAGCATTGTGCAAGTTTATCCTGCCTTCACCAAGTTACAAAGGAAGAGTTTTACGATTTTAATTCTCCCAAGCATTGAGTAATATTATATTTTATATTTTGTATTTTTTTAATCTTTGCTCATTTGAGAGGTAAATAATCTGTCGTTGTTTGCTTCAACTTGTATTACTTTCGTTACATTAACTTTTTTTCCTTATACGGTATTTACTTGCTATAGTTTTCTTCTTTTTCCTTCAGATTATTTATTTTGGTCTATTGCCTATTATTGGGATCTCAATGTTCTTTTCTCATAAATCTTTTAAGATCCTTATGTATTAAAAATATTAACTTATATAGATTATATGTCATTCAGCACATATTTTTTCTCAGTGTTCCTGTTCCTTTGATTTATTTTTGTATATAGATGTTCTTTCATTCTTAAACTTAGAAAGTTCTCCTTCCCTCTATGGTATAATTTAATATTCAGTTCCATTTTTTACTCGGTTTTGTATTTGTTGGGGTTTTTTTAAATTTTGTAATCTCCTGAATTGTTCAGAATTAAAATCTCCTTTATCTAATAGGGTCTATTTTAGGTTTTTCTTATGTTCCATTGATCTGGTTATTTTTGTACTGGCACACTTTTACATACCGTATAGGTTTTTATAAAATAATATGCTCATAGACTGGTCTCACTACTTTATTCCCGTCTTCCCCCATCTGTTGCCTTTTTTTAACAAGAAAAAATTAATTTTTAGAATTACATCTAATAAGCACAGTAAACATCTAAAGGGTAGAGTGAACATTCTTCACTTTTTTTTTTTTTTTTTTTTTTTTTTTTTTGTGGTGGGGTCTTGCGATGTTACCCGGTCGAGTGCAGTGGCACGATCTCGGCTCACTGCAACCTCTGCCTCCTGGGTTCAAGTGATTTTCCTGCCTCAGCCTCCCAAGTAGTTGGGATTACAGGTGCCCTCCAACACACCGGCTAATTTTTGTATTTTTAGTAGAGATAGGGTTTCACCATGTTGGCCAGTCCAGTCTCGAACTCCTGACCTCAAGGGGTCTGCCCACCTCGATCTCCTAAAATGCTGGGATTACAGGTGCGAGCCACCGTGCCTGGCCTTCACTTTACATATAACCGTTTATTTCATTTCTCTAGCAGGCATGCAAATCTTAAGAGGTACATTTATACTCCTATGTTTAGCCACCTAGAACTTCCCAGGTTCTCCTTATTGCTTGTGTTTACTTTTGAACTTGGCCAAAATTTCCTTTCAGCCCTTACCTTTCTTCTGTACCTACCTCTGAGTGTATAGTTCTCTTAAAAAATTTTATTCTGATTAGAAAAATAGTGCTTATTGGCTGGGTGGGGGTGGCTCACACCTGTAATCTCAGCACTTTAGGAGGCCGAGGCAGGCAGATCATTGGTCAGGAGACTGAGACCATCCCGCCCAACGGGTGAAACGCAATCTCTGCTAAAAATACAAAAATTAGCTCGGTGTGGTGGTGCATGTCTGTGATCCCGGCTACTCTGGAGGCTGAGGCAGGAGAATCGCTTGAACCAGGTAGTCGGAGATTGCAGTTAGCCAAGATCATGCCACTGCACTCCAGTCTGGTGACAGAGTGAAACTCTATCTCAAAAAAAGAAAAGTAGTGCATATTTATTGTAGAAAGTTCAGAAAATATAGAAAAATACAGGGACAGAATAATTTCCTGTAATTTCACCATTCATTGGTAGCCCCATTTTGATGGGTTTTTTCCTCAATATGATCAATCTTAATATACTTAATTATACGAGCAAAATTGGGATTACATGTTATATATGGTTTTATCACTTTTTCCTTATGCAAAGTCTATCATGATTTTCTAAGAAATATTTACGTTTGTGTTCCCAGCACTCTGCATAGTTTTGTATATAGTCATTCCGCTGTGAAATAGGAATGATAGTCAGTCGTCAAAAGAGTAGTCAGTGGTAGTGATGTAACCTATAATAGTCATTAGTAGGCTAGGCATAATGGCTCTCGCCTGTAATCCCAACACTTTGGGAGGCTTGGATCACCTGAGGTCAGGAGTTCAAGACCAACCAGACCAACATGGTTAAACCTCCATCTGTACTAAAAATACAAAAATTAGCCAGGCCTGGTGGCACACGCCTATAATCCTAGCTATGCAGGAAGCTGAGACAGGGGAATAGCTTTGGACCCGGGAGGCAGAGGTTGTAGTAAGTCAAGATCGTGCCATTGCACTCCAGTCTGGGCGACAAGAGTGAAACTCCGTCTCAAAAAATTAAAAATTGTTAATAGTTAACATGAGTTCGGGTGTGTCTCAACTTTAAACGTACTATAAAATCCTCATGATTATGGAAGAAAACCCCATGACTATTACCGTCTCCATTTTATAGATGAAGAACTGAGATATAAAGTGGTTTAATAATTTTCCCACAGGCCCCTTCATAGGAAGTGGTAGGATATGATACCAGGCCTTTTGATTTCAAAGCTTTTACTCTTTTTCTCCTAGACAGTTACACTAATTGTTACCCCCTAGTGCTGACCCATAGACTTCCTGTGCTCACCCTTTATATGTCCTTTCAAATTCTCCAGGGTCTTTGTGTAGTACTGAAATTCATCGCTGGACGGCTTTGTGAGGCACCTAGATTGGTGCTGCTTCTGTCTGCACTATTAGAGTAGCTAATATACTCTGACTACATTATGGCTTAGCCTAGCACTGTTGTGTGCACATTACCGTCCATTTCACAGTAACGTTCTTTTCTAAGTGAGTTAATGTGTAGCTGTGGTTTCAATAGTAATTCCTAGGGAAATGTTATTTTTATTCATCTGCAAGTTTCTCTGTGGTAATAGCATTTGTCCATCCAGTATTTTAAAATTCCTTTGAATTTGTTTAGTTAATACAGCTTTATTTTTTAGGATTTTACTTTGTGACTGGATCATCCTCCAAAGGAAAAGGGAAAATTAGTGTTTTTTAGTGGTTAAAAACCTGCCAATCATATATGACTCCAAAGTCAATAGATTATGTCTGTGTTGACACTTTGTTTGCAACTTGTCTTTTTTAAGTTGTGGTTGCTGATTTGCATTTCAAAATACTCTATGTTGAAAGTAGTAAGTGTAAGTCTGCTTGCATTCTTGCTTTCCTTTTTCTTTTTTTTAATTAAGGCCCGTTCTAAATGTAAAAGATAATGCTCAGTTTAAAAAACAAAATCCTCTTGTGATGTTTTACAAGACAATCTGATGTGAAAAGTGGTCTTGGAGAGATTAACCCCATTTTTATAAGGAAGTAATTTTCCCAGAATTTGATCGGAGACTTAAGAAGGATCTACTTTGAAGGAAAGGGGATGTCACCCGGATACATAATAACTGAAATACATTATGAATAATGTTTTTCAGAAGGTTAAGAGTAAGGAATGACAGTTCTTGATAAAAGGAGGAGGAATCAAGAGGCCCAGGATACGTAAAAATAAAACTGGTTATAGGGCTTAAAGGGAATGATCTTTTATAGGCAATGTAAGTTATTTGGAGTAAAAAAAATATATGAGACTACTGTAAAATATGAAGGACTTGGAAGATGATAAAGGAAAAATGAAGAATGTAGAACATGGAAGGCACTAGCCCGTCAATCTAAATGCTCTTTAAAATGTACTTTGGTAGGAAAAAAGTCTGTAGGTGGACCACCCCCATAGAATGTTTGCATCATTGTTTTTAAGCACTGTATTAGCACTTTTGTGGTTGCATTATTGAAACTTCCATGGTAGTGCAGTACCTTTGCATGTAGAATATTCTATTGATGAATGTTGAAAGTGATCTCAAGTTACTTGAAATTTGTTTAATAAATGAATGCAATGAAAAATAATTTTCTTAATTTAGAAGTTTTTTTGAAACTGGTGATTTGCATGTGTTCTTATAACAAACAAGTTAAAAGTGTTTCTTGTAACTCATTGAAGGAACTTGAGTTGCTTTAAGGGTTGTGTCAGTTGAGTATGAGTATTTTGGCTGTGGGAGCCAAGTGGATAGGATACACATATGTGTGTGCCTGATGAATATGATAAATTTTGGCCCAGTTTTACAGTAGAGAGCATTTTCCTTCTTTGTAAAACCTGAAGTTGCATGTCCTTAATACACTTGTGTTCTTTCTGCCATTTTTTCAGGGAAACAGTGCTTCTTAGTCCTACGTCAGCAGCAGTTTAATGTCCAGGCCCTTGTGGCAGTGGGAGACCATGCAAGCAAGCAGATGGTTAAATTTGCTGCCAAGTAAGTAAGCAATTATATCCTGTTGTCAGAATAAACAATGGTGGGAACCAAGACTCCCAGGGGTTTGGACCATTTTCATACATTAACATCAATGCTTCGTTTGTTTAAAAATGTAGTTATTTAAATTGTCAGTTCAGTGTTGCTGAATACATTAAACTTACAAAAGAGAAAATATGGAGCACAGGCTTGAAATTCATTTGGAACTGCTGAAGCAGCACTCTCTACAGACAAGTCACATTTACTTTCAAGTGGAGTAACAAAAAGCCTGGCAGCCTCAACATAGCAGAGCAACTTTATTTTGTTGTGTTTGTTGAGCTTCATTTCCTCCCTCCCTCCCTTCCCCAGTTTGAGATTTGCATATTGAGCAACAAGTTTTCTAACTGAAAAATAAAAGTATATTAAATAAAAGAATGTAGTTTGGCAAATGATTTCCTCCAGAAAGAAGTAAAACAAATGTGTTACAACTTTCAGCTTTGATACCAAAAGGGTTTAGGAGAAAAAAGGTAAAACTTGCTTTTTCCTCCTGTACAAGTCTGGGCTGTCCAGAGTTTCTCTGTAGAAGAAGCACATTGTTTTTGTTCAGCTTGCAGGAGGCGGATATAGAAATAGAAGTGTGGTTGTGCATGCAGTGGCTCTAAAGTGATGAGAGTAGTTTTACTCGGTAGTTGGTAATGTCTCTAGTTTTGTTTCACGTTTTTCTCAATTTCATCAGTTTTTTTTGTTTTGTTTTGTTTTGTTTTGTTTTGTTTTGTTTTGTTTTGTTTTAGACAGAGTCTCGCTCTGTCGCTGGGCTGGAGTGCAGTGGCAAATTTTATTTCCATGGTGATGATCTCAGAAAACATGGGAAAATGGATGGTCTTTATGTTTTAAGTGATTAAGTAATTTCATAGGTGTAGTTTTTTAGAAGAAAGAATTCAATCAGAGTAAATGATATATTTTTTCTATTCATTTAAAAATTTTTCTCTTTAGATACATGCTTTCATAGATGGGTTAATATAGATGGAATTGTGAGTTTTAGAATTGGAAAGAAACTTACAAATTTTCTAATTTCATATCCTAATTTAGCTTTCAGCCCTCCCTGACCTTCTAGCACAATGTTGTACATATAATGGATGCTCAGCAGCTGGTTTTGGTTTAGATATTTATTTATCAAATTCAGTTTTATTACATCATAGTAATACCTGCACTCAGGTTTAAAAACTTCAGTTCCATGAATTAATATCAATTCATTGATGATATCAGTAGTATTTTAGTACTACTAGTACGGTAGCCCCACCTCTCCCTATCTCCCTATCCTGCCCAGAGACAGCCACTTATCTTCTACCTGTGTCTTCTGGTAATTCGGTTTGCTTGTTTCGTTTCCTAGTTAGTGAGAGTGTGTGCATTTGTCATCCAGCCTTTTAAGGTCAGTGTGTATCCTATGTAGTCAAACATAAATGACCTTGGTCCCTAGAAATTTTATCTGCATGGAGAGCCTTCTATAAAAAGATGGCCCTGGAAGCCACAGACATAGATGCTAAATTGTATTAAATGTACTGAAAAATACTGGGAAAAAAAAACCCTCAAATTAACAAACAACTTTTATAGTTATTGTCTTTTTTACAATAATTCGGTTCTGAAAACTATTACGTGAAGCTGACAGTTACATGGAGGAATATATATTTTTTTCCGTAAAACTGCATTATAACCTCAGTGTTACATTCCTAAAGCTTCCGGTGGAAAAGTCTTTCGAAAATCCCACTTACCCATAATGTTCAGTGAGAAGCATTCTACTGACAAGTGGGCAGTTAATCCATGTGATGTATTTAGAAGCAGACACATTAAAATACTCCACAAATAAGTTATTGTTTCAGATCTTCTCAGAAACTCCTAGGACTTGACTAAGTAACAGTGATTGAGTATATCAGATGTCAACCATAGCTTGATAGCCAAAAGAGCTACTTTCAAATGGCCTACCAAACAGAACTTAGTTCACTAATGCCCTCATAAAATTAAAGAACACCTTTTTATCATTATTTTAATAAAGGCTTTCATCCAAATGAGATAACATATGGGTGATCTTTCTTTTAGGCAAGGGAATAATATAGATAATTTAGCCTAGATTTTGTAATTCCTGAAGTGAAACTCCATAAAGATCTAGAGGCAGTTCAGGCTTAACAACTAAATTGTTACTTGATTTTGTAGCTATTTTTAGTCCCTTTAAAAAATTGGCTTTATATGATAAAGTAGCAATGTGTGGGAAAAGGTTGAGCTGTTGTAAATTATAAAACTTTTCACCATTATGTGTAAGTGAATGGAGTCAATTTTATACAATAGGCTCAACATGTGGTACATAGATAACTATTATTATACTTTTGACACAAGTATGTTAAGGAATCAAGCCTGAATAATTAGGCTTGGGTTAATGGCTTTTGCTATCTTGTGAAAAAGGAAAATTCTTATGGCTAAGACTCTTGGCAAAATAGGATGAGTTTTTAGTTTTTGTAGGTGATTAAGATAATTTTCTTAGAAACATGATTTTATGTTGCAAATGGGTCAGTCAGTTTGTTCTTTCTGCGTGATGTCAAACTATACTTCTAAGGTAGTTCAGAACTCCTGATCCTTGGTAGAAGAAGTCTACTTTTAGACTTCAGCAAGAACTTTTTAAAACTTTTTCAGGAAAAAGATGTATGGGGTTTTTCTTTGCCTTTTAAATTTTTTTTTTTGAAAGAAAGAGAGAAAAGAAGGAAGAAAGAAAGAGTGAAAGAAAGAAAAAAAAGAATCAAAGAGAGAAAGAAAGAGGGAGAGAGAACGGGATTCTTGTTCTATTGCCCAGGCTAGAATGCAGTCTAAAAATGGGTATTAAAAACCTCTTTTATGCCAATAATTGTGCTTAACAATGGAGACAGGAAGGAATAAGGGATGA
>CAUYLG010065712.1:0-13968 GCA_963573385.1 Cacajao melanocephalus
ATTAATGTTAATCCTAAATTTAAATGGATTAAATGCCCTAATTAAAGACACAGACAGGCAAATTGAACAAAAAGTCAAAACCCATCGGTACGCTGTATCCAGATTTATCTCACAAGCATCGACATACAAAGATTTAAAACAAAGGGATGGAGGAAGATTCACCAATCAAATGGAGAGAAAAAAAAAACAGGAGTTGTAATTTTGGTGTCTGACAAAATAGACTTTAACAGCAACAAAGACTAAAGAAACAAACAGGGATATTACATAATGGTAAAAGAATCAATGCAACAACAGCAGTTAATGAACATAAATATACATGCACCCAATATAGGAGCACCCAGGTGTATAAGACAAGTTCTAAATGACTTATAAAGAGATTTGGACTCCTGAACAATAGTGGCAGGAGATCTTGACACCACATTGTTAATATTCAATGGATCAACGAGATAGAAAATTAATAGGGACATTTATGATTTGAATTTAGACTTGGAATAAGTAAACTTAGTAAACATCTATAGAATTTTTCACCCCAGATCTCCAGAACATACATTTTTCTCAGTATCATATTACACCTATTCTGAAAGTGACTATATAATTGGAAGTAAATCACTCTTCAGCATTTGCATAGCATTTCATAGACTTAAATGAAATATTGGTCAGCTGTTTGTTATTTTCTCCCCTTATTCCTTCTTGTCTCTGTTGTTAAGCACGATTATCAGCATAAAAGAGATTTTTAATACCTATTCCTAGATTGTATTCCAGCCTGTGCAATAGAGCAAGAATTCAGTTCTCTCTCCCCCTTTTTCTTTCTTCTTCTTTCTTTCTCTCATTAAAAAAAAGGGGGGGGAAATAGCAGTAAGGCTGCATCTAAAACACAGAAGAAACGTATGTTTCAAACTGCTCTGCTGTGTGTTCATTCAACTAAGAGAGTTGCATCTATGTTTGGATTCAGCTATTTAGAAACCCGATTCTTCTAGGAGCTGTGTTTGGATATTCCAGAGTGAATGGGAGTATGGGCTGTAAACAGAAGTATCTCCCTCAAAAAACAAAATGGAGCTATCTAACAGAATGCTTGTCAATGTGTGCATTCAATCTACAGTGTTAAACTGATGTGTGCACGCAGCCTTTTAGTAATCCTTTCTGTGGAGAATCTAAAAACACACCTTTCCAGCCGAATCCCAGCAAATAAGAAATAGCAGAAGTACTGCGTGTAAAACACAGAAGAAACGTATCTTTCAAGCTGCTCTGCTATGTGTTCATTTCCCTAAGAGAGTAGCAACTATGTTTGCACTCAGCAAATAAGAAACCCATTTCTTCTAAGAGCTGCACTTTTTACATTCCGGAGTGAATGGGCATATGAGCTGTAAAGAAAAATATCTCTCTCTAAAACCAAAATGGATCTTTCTAACAGAATGCTTGTCAATGTGTGCATTCAACTTACAGAGTTAAACTGATGTGGGCATGCAGTCATTTAGAACCCCTTTCTGTGGAGAATCTAAAAACAGACATTTCCTGCCGAATCCTGGGAGATAAGAAATAGCAGTAAGACTGCGTCTAAAACACAGAAGAAATGTATCTTTCAAATGGCTATTTTGTGTGTTCATTCACTAAGATGGTTGCATCTATGTTTGGATACAGCGAGTTAAAACCTGTTTCTTCTTGGAGCTGCGTTTGGTCATTCAAGAGTGAATGGGAGTATAGGCTGTAAAGAGAAATATTTCACTCTAAACCAAAATGAAGCTATCTAAAAAAATGCTTGTCAATGAGTGCATTCTACTAACAGTGTTAAACTGATGTGTGCATGCAGCCGTTCAGAAACCCTTTCTGTGGAGAATCTAAAAACAGACATTTCCAGCCTAACGCTGGCATATAAGAAATAGCAGTAAGACTGCGTCTAAAACACAGAAGAAACATATCTTTCAAACTTCTCTGCTGTGTGTTTATTCACCTAAGAGAGTTGCACCTATGTTCAGATTCAGCGAGTTAGAAAACCATTTCTACTAGTTGCTGTGTTCGGACATTCCAGAGTGAAAGGGAGTATAGGATGTAAACAGAAGTATCTCGCCCTAAAACCAAAATGGAGCTATCTAACAGAATTCTTGTCAATGTGTGCATTCAACTTACAGAGTTAAATGGACGTATGCATGCAGCACTTTAGAAACCCTTTCTGAGGAGAATCTAAAAACAGACATTTCCAGCAGAATCCTGGCATATAAGAAACAGCAGTAAAACTATGACTAAAACACAGAAGAAACGTATATTTCAAACTGCTCTGCTCTGTGTTCGTTCACCTAAGAGAGTTGTATCTATGTTTGGATTCAGTGAATTAGAAACACGTTTCTTCTAGGAGCTGTGTTTGGACATTCCAGAGTGAATTGGAGTATACACTGTAAAGAGAAATATCTTGCTCTAAAACCAAAATGGAGTTATCTAACAGAATGCTTCTCAATGTGTGCATTCAACTAACAGAGTTAAACGAATGTGTGCACGCAGCAGTTTACAAATCCTTTCTGTGGAGAATCTAAAAACACATTTTCAGCTGATTCCCGGCATATAAGAGAAAGCAGTAAGGTACAGTCTTAAATACAGAGAAAACGTATCTTTAAACAGCCCTGCTGTCTGTTCTTTCACCTAAGAGAGTTGCATCTATGTTTGGATTCAGCGAGTTAGAAAAACTTTTCTTCTAGGAGCTGTGTTTGGACATTCCAGAGTAAACAGGAGTATAGGCTGTAAAGAGAAATGTCTCACTATAAAATCCAAATGGAGCTATCTAACAGAATGCTTGTCAATGTGTGCATTCAACTTACAGACTTAAATTGATGTGTGCATGCAGCCATTTAGAAAATCTATCTCTGGAGAATCTAAAAACAGACATTTCCAGCCAAATCTCAGCATATAAGAAATAGCATTAAGACTGCATCTAAAACACAGAAGAAACTTAACTTCCAAACTGCTCTACTGTGTATTCGTTCACCAGAGAGAGTTGCATTTATGTTTGGATTCAGTGAGTTAGAAATCCATTTCTTCTAGGAGCTGTGTTTGAGCATTCCAGAGTGAATGGGAGAATAGGCTGTAAAGAGACATATCTCACCCTAAAACCAAAACGGAACTATCTAACAGAATGCTTGTCAATGTGTGCATTCAACTTACAGAGTTAAACTGATGTGTGATTTCAGCAGTTTTGAAATGCTTTCTTTGGAGAATCTTAAAAAAGACATTTTCAGTTGACTCCCGGCCTGTAAGAAATAGCAGTAAGACTGCATCCAAAACACAGAAATAACTTATCATTCAAACTGCTCTGCTGTGTGTTGATTCACCTAAGAATGTTGCATCTATATTTGGATTCAGCTACTTAGAAACCCGTTTTTTCTAGGAGCTGCATTTGAACATTCCAGTGTCAATAGGAGTATACAATGTAAAGAGAAATATATCGCTTTAGAACCAAAACTGAGATATCTGACAGAATGTCTGTCAATGTGTGCATTCAACTTACAGACTTAAACTGATGTGTGCATGCAGCAGTTTAGAAATCCTTTTTGTGGAGAATCTAAAAACAGACATTTCCAGCCGAATTCCGGCATAGAAGAAATACTAGTAAGACTGCATCTAAAACACAGATGAAACGTATTTTCAAATCACTCTGCTGTGTGTTCAATCAACTAACAGGGTTGCATTTATGTTTGGATTCAGCAAGTTAGAAACCCATTTCTTCTAAGAGCTGCATTTGGATATTCCAGAGAAAATGGGAGTATAGGCTGTAAAGAGAAATATCTAGCTCTAAAAACAAAATGGAGCTATCTAACAGAATGTTATCAAGGTGTGCATTCAACTTACAGAGTTAAACTGATGTGTGCATGCAGCAGTTCAGAAACCCTTTCTTTGGAGAATCTGAAAACAGACATTTCCAGCTGAATCCCGGCATATAAGAAATAGCAGTAACACTGCGTCTAAAACACAGAAGAAACGTATCTTTCCAACTGTTCTGCTGTGTGTTTGTTGACCTAAGAGAGTTGCATCTATGTTTGGATTCCGCGAGTTAGAAACATATTTCTTCTAAGAGCTGCGTTTGGACATTCCAATGTAAATGGGAGCATATGCTGTAAAGAAAACTATCTCGCTCTAAAACAAAAATGGAGCTTTCTAACAGAATCCTTGTCAACATGTGCATTCAACTTAGAGAGTTAAACTGATGTGTGCATGCAGCAATTTAGAAACTCTTTCAGTGGAGTATCAAAAAAGACATTTCCAGCCGAATCCCAGCATATAAGAAATAGCGGTAAAACTGCATCTAAAACACAGAAGACACGTATCTTACAAACTGCTCTACTGTGTTTTCACTCAACTAAGAGAGTTGCATCTATGTTTGGATTCAGTCAGTTAGAAACATGTTTCTTCTAGGAGCTGAATTTGGAAATTCCAGAGTGAATGGGAGTATATGCTGTAAAGAGACATATCTCGTTCTAAAACCAAAATGGAGCTTTGTAACAGAATGCTTGTCAATATGTTGATTCAACTAACAGAGATAAAATGATGTGTGCATGCAGCAGTTTAGAAACCCTTTCTGTGGAGAATCTAAAAACAGACATTTCCAGCCAAATCCAGGCATTTAAGAAACAGCAGTAAGACTGCATCTAAAACACAGGAGCAACGTTCCTTTCAAACTTCTCTGTGGCGTTTTCATTCAACGAATATTAAACCTAACAGTAAACCTAACCCTATCCCCAAAACCTAACCCTAACCCTAACCCTAACCCAAACCCTAACCCTAACCCTAAACACTAACCCTAACCATAACCCTAGGCCTACGCCTAACCCTAGCCCTAACCCTAACCCTAACCCTAACACAAACGCTAACCCCAACCCTATCCCTAACCCGAACCCTACCTAACTCTAATCCTAACCCTAGCCCTAACACTAACCCTACCTAACCCTAACCCTACATTACCCTAACCCTAACCCTACCAAACCCTAACCCTGACCCTGACCCTGACCTTTAACCTGACCCTGATTGTGACCATGACCCTAACCCTAACGTTAACCCTGAACCTACCGTAACTTTAACCCTAACCCTAACCCTAACCACTAACCCCTAACACTAACACTAATCGCAAACCCAACCCCAATGCCAACCGTAACCCTACTCCTATCACTAACCATAAACACTAACCATAAACACTAACCCTAACACTAACCCTAACACTAACACAAACCCATAAATGAACCCTAACCCCGAATCGACCCCCACCCTAACCATAACCCTAAACCCTAACCCTAACCCCAAAACCTAACACTAAACCCTGACACTAAACCTAACCCTTGTAACCCTAATCCGTAACTCTAACCCTAACCCTAACCCTAACCCTAGCCCTAAACACTTCCCTAACCCTCACCCTAACCCTAAACCTAAACCCTAACCCTAAGCCTAAGCCTAACCCTAAACCCTAACCCTAAGCCTAAGCCTAACCCTGAACCCTAACCCTAACTCTAAGCCTAACCCTAAACCCAAACCCTAACCTTAAATCCTAACCCTAACTCTAAACCCTAAACCCTAACCCTAACCCTACCCCTTACCCTAATCCCTAATCCCTAACCCTAGCCCTAGCCCTAGCCCTAGCCCTAAACCCTAACCCTAACCCTTAACCTTAGCCCTAACCCTAACTCTAATCCCAGCACAGAATACATAAGGTGTTATTGGTGTTTAGGAATGCTTGTGATTTTTGCTCATTGATTTTGTATCCTGAGACTTTTCTGAAGTTGCTTATCAGCTTAAAGGATTTTGGGCTAAGACGATGGAGTTTTCTTAATATACAGTCGTGTCATCTGCAAACAGAGACAATTTGACTTCCTCTTTTCCTAACTGAATCTTTATTTCCTTCTCTTGCCTGATTGCCCTGGCCAGAACTTCCAATACTATGTTGAATAAGAGTGCTGTGAGAGAACATCCTTGTCTTGTGCCAGTTTTCAAAGCAAATGCTTCCACTTTTTGTCCATTCAGTATAATATTGGTTGTGGGTTTGCCATAAATAGCTCTTACTATTTTGAGATATGTTCCATCAATACCTAGTTTATTGAGAGTTTTTAGCATGAAGGGCTGTTGAATTTTATGGAAGGTCTTTTCTGCGTCTATTGAGAAAATCATGTGGTTTTTGTCATTGGTTTTTGTGAGGTTTTTTCTTTTAATTTTTTCCTCCAAACATTTTATCTACTCCTTTGTATCTTCTCTGCATGTAACTCTAACAATGTGTACATTGGTACACAGTTTCCTCGGATCTGTTCATTTTTCTTCATTTTTTTGTTTCTGCTTCTCAGAATGGATAATTTCAATGATCTTACATTAAAGTTCACTGGTCCTTTTTTCTGCCTGCTTAAATCTGTTGCTGATCCCCTATACTTTTTAATTTCAGTTATTGTACTTTTCAGCCTGCAAATTTTTCTTTAGTTCTTTTTTTATTATTTCTCTTTGTTGATAATTTCATTTTGTTCAGGTATCATTTTTCCTGATTTCCTTTAGTTCTCATTCCATGATTTCCTTTAGCTCATTGAACATAATTAACAATTGATTTAATGTTCTTGGCTAATAATTTTGATGTCTGGTCATTCCCAGAAATGGTTTGTGTCAAATTCTTCTTTTCCTCTGAATGAAACATGTTTTACTATTTCTCTATGTATTTTGTAATTTTTGTTGAGAACCTGACATTATGAGTATTATTATGTCATAACTCTGGAAATCTACTTCTGCTCTTCAGAGATTGCTGATTTTTGCTTATTTACACTTAGACCCATCCATTTATGACTTTTCCTAACTATTTTTGCAAAGTGTGTCTTCTTCCTTGTGTATGGTCACATTTCTCTTTCGCTATCTCTGTGGTCAGCTAGTTGGTGGAAAAATATTTTCTTAAATGTCTGACTTCCAAGAGGGAAAAGAAAAATAATTTTTTTCTTTAAATCCTCTTAACAGATAGACACTGCCTGAGAGGCACTTCAGTTCATGGAGTTTGAAACAATGACTGGCCTTTGTGCCAGCCTCTCAGCAATCAAAGCATATGAGCAGTATTTTGAAAGACAAGGACCTTATTTCCTATCCAGGCATCAGGGTTATTCTGAGGTTCGATCAGTTGTATTTGGAATAATTTTCATTTAGTAAGGGAATTAATAAGTTAACAAGTACAGAGCAGAATCTACCTTTATATTATGTTTCAAGTCATTACCAAAATTTAACCACAGATAGAGGTTTAACTGTAGCAATTGGTAAAAAGTAAAATGATCACTTAATTCCACTGAGTAAAGGAGAGCTTCTTGGAGGAAGGAGAATTGTGAAACACTTTCAGAGAATCATTTGATATCAAGGGCATTCTAAAACTGATGAATTTCCTCCTGCACAGAATAGGATAGAATGGATATAGATGAAAATGGAAGAATCATATACATTTGACAGGTTGTGATACTCAGTTCAATACTTACTAAAAGACTGAATTTCACCAGTTTTGAATGCTCAGCATATTAGTATGTCCACCCTGATTTTTTTAACCACTATGAAAATCTTCATAGCACAAGAGAATTGTCAGTCCATGAACACAGATTTCCAATAGGTGTGTCAGTGTTGCAGTGTTCCAGGAAGAAGTTTGCTGAGTTCCTTTAATTGCACAACCTATTGCCAGCAAAAGGAAACCTAGTAAATGCTAGAATTTTCTGTGGAGAGGAAAGCCAAGCAGTAGCATCAGGATGTAATGTCAACTTATAAAGATAACAATTGAATGCTACAAGTAGCCTGTGAGAGGCATTGGAAAATATACTCTCATCCATTGTGGATAAAGAATAATTTTTATAGCACTCTAAGACTACATTGAGTAAATAGGATTTTGAAAAATGTCTGTCTAGTGTCAGGTCACTATGAATAACTACTACCACATACATAATGTATTTGTTAAAGTACAAAACAACCAAATATTATCCTCCTTCTAAGTTTATTACCCAGCTGATGGAAGAGTTTTCTACTGAAAAATAGTGCTGCTGCCCAGAGTCAAAATTATTCTTCAAGACTATTCAATAGAGGCAGTAGCATTGGGCATGGTGGCTCATGCCTGTAATCCCAGCACTTTGGGAAGCCAAGACAGGCAGATAACCTGAGGTCAGGAGAGCACAACCAGCCTGGCCAACATGTCAAAACCCCGTCTCTACTAAAAATACAAAAATTAGCCAGGCATGGTGGCACACACCTGTAATCCCAGCTACCTGGGAGACTGAGGCAGGATAATCACTTATCACTGAGGCAGAGGTTGTAGTGAGCTGAGATCGCACCATTGCACTCCAGCCTGGGTGATAGAGCAAGACTCTGTCTCAAAAAAAAAAAAAAAAAAAAAAGGCAGTAGCATTGACTTTAAATCCTAAGTGTAACAATGAACGCCTTGGAAAAAATACAACATTTTTATTAGTTGGCATATGCATAGAACTTTAGAGTTTACACATTGTTTCCCCATATATTATTTATACAAGAGATATTTACAGAGAAATCATCCAAGAAGATTTTAACTTATCAAGGCAAATATCTTACATCAAAAGAGTAGAGATATCAAATTAATGATAAGTCAAGGGGGTCTGGAAAATGTAAATGTGAAGATGGGTTATCCACCATTGACTATTATATGATACTAATTTCCACGGTGTGTTTTATTAAGCTGGTGCAAAAGTAATTGCAGTTTCTGCAATTATTTTAATGGCAAAAACCACAATTATTTTGGCATCAACCTAATACTATCACCTTACTTGAAAAACTAACGGAGCTCCAGCTCCAGCTCCAGTCACTTCCTAGCCCATTATACTCTTTTATTTTTAACACACCAATCACCATTAACTCAAATTATTTTTCTTATTTGCTTTAATGTTTATTTTCCATCTTCCTGCACGAGAATGCAAACTCTGAGTATGGGGAACTTGTTTATTTTGTTCACTGTTCTGCCTAAAGAATCTAAAAGATGGGCATATATTGGGCACTCAATAAAAGGTTTGGTGTTAGGCCCTTTTTTTGTATTTCCTTATTTAATTAGATGTTTAAGACCTCACACTAAATTTTTACAAGCTGGTGAATGCTGACAAATTATTTCTCCCACAGAACTATAACCATACATCCCCAGATACTATAAATATATGGTTGAACTAACATTATGATATATCACCATTTTATCAATTATGTAATAAAACAAATTACCAAGTATCCAAAAATTAAGTGACACAGCTCAAAAAGCATATAAAATATTAGATGTCTGCTCAGTTCCAGAGTAGAAACCCACTTCTTGTTTTGCAAGGGATGTTGGGAAAAGAAGGAAAAAAACCACAGTTCAAATAAGTTGGTAAGCAACTTCTGGCAGGTATGGGAAACAACTTCAAATACCTTTTTTGAGAGAGAGAGAGAGAGAGAGAGAGAGAGAGAAGGCATCTCACTCTCGCCAGAATGGTGTGGTGCATCTCGGCTCACTACAACCTTAACCTCCCAGTTCAAGCGATTCTACTGCCTCAGCCTCCAGAGTAACTGGGACTACAGGTGCACGCCACCATGCCCAGCTAATTTTTGCATTTTTAGTAGAGACAGGGTTTCACCGTGTTGGCCAGGATGGTCTCGATCTCCTGACCTCATGATTCACCCACCTCAACCTCCCAAAATGCTGGGATTACAAGAGTCAGCCACCATGCCCAGCCAGTAAACAACTTCTGATATGTATGGAAAAAATTTCAAGAAATGTTATGATTAAGAATTGTTTTAATAACAATAACAAAGCATCTCTCCCTTTTAATAAGTATTTACTAAATTAAAGAGCATATTCTACATATTCTGCACAAGACAAAAGCAACATTTCAGTAAAAATAATTAATAACCTCCTCCCATTCTTTTTTCAGGCCCTCCCTCTTTGGTTGTACCTCAGAGGGCAACGATTAAATTAACTGGAAGGCTTTTTTTGTCTGAAGACTTTAAATATGCATTTCTATACAATGTAGGTTTTCAAAAGGTTTTTTTTTTTTGGTAATAGCATAAAATAAGATTTATAGAAAGACATTAGCCACTGTAAGACTAAACTTGATGTATGCTGGTATAAATGTGGAAGATGTAAACATAAAGTGAGCAGACAAATAACCATATAGCCCTACTTTCAATGGATGAGATGACTGAAGGAATAAACTACACAAGGTCTAAAGTGTTCATAATTCCTGGTATTTTAGTTCTGTATGGCACCAAAAATACACAAGTATTATGCTGGGTATTTTGGTACCTAATATTCCTAATTTTCTTACATATTGAGAAGATTTTAGCATGGGAGGATTTTATTTTTTGAGATGAAATTTTGCTCTTGTCATCTAGCCTGGAGTACAATGATGCAATCTCAGCTCATTGCTACCTCCACCTTCTGGGTTCAAGCAATTCTCCTGCCTCTGCCTCCCAAGTAGCTGGGATCACAGGCATGCATCACAGTGTCCAGCTATTTTTTGTATTTTTAGTAGAGACAGGGTTTCACCATGTTAGCCAGGCTGTTCTCAAACTCCTCACCTCAGATGATCCACCCACTTTGGCCTTCCAAAGTGCTGGGATTATAGGCGTGAGCTACCATGCCCAGCTGGGAGTATTTAAACAAGACATAATACTGCATGATTTCAAGAAAGATCAGTTGGTGCAAATGATAAGCACATTTTCAATGCTAAACAGCAAAAATCTTTTGCCAAGTGTCCAAATAGGTTGATCATAACTCTGACATGGAGTTTGCCAATTCTGCCTAGTTTGTGGCCTGGTAAAACTGCTCATCGATACTCCAATAGAAGCTTCATTAGACTTGTTCACCAAAGCAATATGCTGGCTAATATGTACAACAAATCAAGTCCTGTCTTAAGTTCCACTTCCAAGGCAATGGCATCAGGTGCCTCGTTTTATTAAATGCAGCAGTTGTTTCTATAAGCCTTGGAGTCTTAGAAGCACAGCCACATTTTAGGATGATACTTCTCCAAATATAAAAGTTACTTGCTGTTAAAAGCTCCACTCCACTTTTGTCTTATGAATTATACTGTTTCTTCATATTTCATTTCACCTTCAATTAATGCTAGATCAACAAGCACTGGAGCCTTACCAAGGCCTGCAACACAATGAACAGAAAACAACCAGGTTCTTCAAGAAACTTAATATTTACAAGACTTAATCAGTCATCAACAATGTGGTTGGATGGTGGTACACCATCATCAAAAGGCCAGTCGAGAACATGGATGCCTTCTTTCTCCACAAGAGTAGTATCATAAGTTGCTTCACATACTCTTACTATTGTGGTGACTTCATGCTTCTTAAATTCCTCTCTACATTTGTTTTAGGTTGCATTGGTTAGACTGTGTGTGATAAAAAACCTCACGTTCTTATATGTGTCTTATACAGGAGCTGGGCAGTTCATTCAAACCATGTTAATTTAGTTTATAAACACTCAATAGGGTTATGAAAAATTGCAACAATTGAATACAGAAATGATGCAAAGAAACAAAACTCTACTTTAATCGACTACACTTGAAATTCTCAGTGTTTTGAGTATGAAGTTCAAAGTAACAGTAAATGAAATGAACCTTCTAACAAGAAGCAGCAATTCTTCAATCTTGTAATACTGAAGCAACAGAAAGTACTCTGAGGTTTACCCTATCCAGATAAGAACTCTTGTAAAATGCTCAGTGGGTTTCAGTTCAACACTCCTGCATCCAGGTTAACCACTTAGGGACGGACTTCTTGGTAGAGTAATAATAAATTTCTGCAGTGCATTTGTTTGCATAGAGGTCAGGCTGTGCCTGGCAGTAATCCCCATGATCTTTCAGAAACTCTACAAATGTGTGACCAAGAACACCACAGAAAGGAATATGTTTACTCATTGAAGACTGTTGCCTATTCACACAGCTGGTCCTGAGGTGATGCTGACACAGGCAGCAGTGGTCATCATGAGGTGGCAGCAACAGGGGCACTAGACTCTACCACGCAATGAGTGACTCTGAGAAGAGCTAGGCCTTCCTCTGAATCTTGGTCATCATCCTTGAGCACTACAATGGGATACAGATAATTGTTTTTTTTTAAGTGAGCCTCACAATTTTTGTTCACAAATGCAGATTAGGGAGTTTCCTTTGCCTATTACGACCATGATGTACCAATACTGAGCAGAAAACTAACTAGAAAATCCTAAGATATCCATTGTTGGCCAGGGCACAGTGGCTCATGCCTGTAGTCCCAGCAGTTTGGGAGGCTGAGATAAGTAGATCACCTGAGGTCAGGACTTAGAGACCAGACTAGCCAAAATGGCGAAACTCCATCTCTACTGAAAATACAAAAATTGTCTGGGCATGGTGGTGCATGCCTGCAGTCCCAGCCACTCAGGAGGCTGAGGCAGGAAAAATTGCTTGAACCCAGGAGGCAGAGGTTGCAGTGAGCCAAGATCGTGTCATTGCACTCTAGCCTGGGCAACAAAGCGAGATTCTGTCTCTAAAAATAATAATAAATAATAAAATAAATCCATTGTCTCCAATCTGTCTGTGAAATCTGCTCCATAAGCTAACTCAAAGCAGAAAACTAGGTATTTATGTGAACCTGATCTACTTTGAATAGCTACCAGTTAAGAATAAATGTATTGTCTATCAAGCAGTGGATTGGAGTCAGAAAACCTAGTTTACTTCTTGGCCCCAACACTTTCTAGCTCTGTCACTCTGGATAAATCATTAAATTTTCTGTGCTTCAGTTCCCTCTACTGTGAAATGGAGCACCAATTCTCATGTGAAAAAGTGAATGCACTGCCTGGCATAAAGTAGTCATTCAATTTTTCAAATGTTATTTAACTTTGGCATCTCTACCCAGTAGATTTATCAAGCCCATTGGTGTGACATATTTAAATTAGCGTAAAAACACAAACGCTCATAGTTTACAGAAATCTTAAAGGCAGCAACATTGCTTTTGACTTTTGAATTCTCCCTGCACTGTCCCTACCCAGTCTATTCTACTACCTCCCTCCTGTGTTCTTCCCCACATTGCTTATAAAATCATTCTAGGTAGTTGGTTGGATCCAAGATGGCCGATTAGGAACAGCTCAGGATTGCAGCTCCCAGTGAAAGCGCAGAGGGTGAGTGGACGCCGAATTAACAGACGGATTTTTATTGCCCACAGACTAGGAGATTCCCAGGCGGAGGAGCCCTAAGGGTCGCCAGCGCTGCTCTTTCGGCCGGCGCGGCGGTTTTGCCAGCACCCCGGCGTGGCAGTTCTCCGTACAAAATACACTAGTATGGGTCTCCCTTCTAGCTGGCAAGCAGAGCTTCGGGAAGGCATAATCGCCCATTCATCCGATTAAAAAGGGGTCTGAAACAGGGAGCCAGGCCAGGAGATTCCCGGGCAAAAAAGCACCACGAATATCAGCGCCGCTGTTTCAGCCAGCGCAGTGGGTCGCTGCACGGGAAATCACGCAGATCCTGGCGCCCTTTCATCAGGTGACTGGAACACCTGGGAGAGAGTTGATCGTTCAACTAAACAAAAAAGGCTCTGAGGCAGGGAGCCAGGTGATCAGGCTCAGCTGGTCCCACCCCCACAAAAAGAAAAACAGTAATTGGAAATGCTCAGGGTTGAGAGTTTCACAGCAAGCACAGCTGAACCCGGGACAGTCCAGCTTTGTGGGGGAGGGGCGTCTGCCATTACTAAGGCACTTCACCACTACAAAGGCAGTCCGCCATTGCTGAGGCAGCTTGCCGTTACCAAGGCAACTCGCCATTACCAAGGCAACCTGCCATTGCCAAGGCAACCCGCCATTACAGACAGTCCGCCATTACAGAGGTGAACTGTCACTGCCGAGGCAGTTCTAACTACACCCATATAAACAGGACTGCAAAGAAGTTCACACGGCAGCTGGGCGGAGCCCACAGCAGCCCAGCAAAGCCTAGGCAGGCAGACAGTGACTAGGCTGCCTCCTTGCTGGGCAGGGCAGCC
>CAUYLG010065713.1:0-38099 GCA_963573385.1 Cacajao melanocephalus
GGGGGGGGGGGGGGGGGGGGGGGGGGGGGGGGTGGGGGGGGGGGGGGGGGGGGGGGGGG
The DNA here is from genome assembly GCA_963573385.1 of Cacajao melanocephalus. Lineage (NCBI taxonomy): Eukaryota > Metazoa > Chordata > Mammalia > Primates > Pitheciidae > Cacajao > Cacajao melanocephalus. Next base: position 60 of record CAUYLG010065713.1, read on the forward strand.
GGGGGGGGGGGGGGGGGGGGGGGGGGGGGGGGGGGGGGGATTGAGGGCTCAGTGGTGGAGGGAGCCAAGTTGCGGCTGAGCAGGGAGCTCAAGAGAGAAGGAAGCCAAGGAGAGGGTTGGGGTGAGGGGGTCTCAGGAGGTGACAAGGACAACAGGGAGGACAGGTGGGGGACTCAGGGTGCCAGCTGAGTCCCAGGCCCTTCCTGATGGGTTTGAGTGGAACTGCTCTGGTCCCTCTAAGGGAGGGCCTCAACCTAGGGTGCAGCAGAGAAGGTGGGATGAAGACTGCCTTCACCTGGGTGCCACCCTGACTGTTGATTCCCTTACAGGTCAGCAGCGGACTAAAACCACAACCTCAGCCAGGTGAGTGCTGGGCCTCCCGAAGGGGGTTGAGGGTGCAGGTGTAGGCTGGTTTGGGAAACGGAGTGTGCTGCTAATAACTCCACAACCCCAGCCTGCAACGGATATTGTCACATCCCCAACTTACCCATCCTCATCCTCCTTTGTCCTCTAGGGACCAGGCTCTTGACTTTGGGCTGTTCCCTAAAAACCAGACTAGTGGACTCCAGGTTCCAGCACAAACACTCTTTTCTGGAGTGCCCATCTGTGTCCTCTGCCTGCCTTTCCTGGTGTTACTAAACTTTTCTGCTATTCACCTGCTTCCTCTCTCAGCCTGGATCTTCCAGCTTTTCCATATTGCCTGCTCTCTGTTCAATCTGTCCTGGTATCCTGCCGAATGTGCCAGGGGGCCCCAGGCTTCCTCTGCCTCCAGCTCCTCTTACCTGTGTTTGCTCAGGAGGGACTCACCAGCCTCTCTCTGCCTTGCTCCCCTCTCCAAGCTAGGGCTTCACTTTTCCTTTTTCTGAGCTCTTCCTCTCCACCCTCCCACCGCTTTCCTTTCCTTTCCTCTGGCCCCTCCTTTCCATGCTGGAAGAAGGCCTCACTCCTGCCCTTTCTCCTGCGCTGACTTGCCAGCTGCCCTTCTCCCATCCCCCACCAAGTTCCTTCTCCATCCAGTCACCCAGCATCAGCCCCTGATCAGAGGACCTGAAATTCACACAACTGGTTTGCTTCTCCCAGTTTTAGCCAAGGCAGTGTCAGCAGAGAGGACAAAGGTTGACCTTTCCTATTTTTCTTCTCCATGTTCCTCTCCCATACCAGCAGCTTCCCTAAGACAACCCACCTCAGTGAGCACTGAGGGACCTCTGCTGGGCCACACACAAATTGCCTCTAATTCCTCTTCCAAACAGCCTCTTTTGAGAGTCTAAAACCATCACACCCATCCTAAGCAGGCTGGGCAGGTTGCAGAGCACCCCCAAAAGAGAACCAGCCGCTAACATCTGTCATAATCTTTTTTAAACATTTTTTGAGAGAGGGTATTGCTGTCACCTAGGTTGGAGTGCAGTGGTGCAATCATAGCTCACAGCCTTGAACTCCTGGGCTCAAGTGATCCTCCCACCTCAGCCTCCTGAGTAGCTGGGACCACAGGCACATACCACTATGCCCAACTAGTTTTTGTATTTATTGTAGAGACTGGGTCTTGCTATGTTACCCAGGCTGATCATGTACTCCTGGGCTCAAGCAATTGCCATCTGCCTCAGTCTTCCAAAGTGCTAGGATTACAGGTGCGTGAGCCACTGCCCAGCCCACATTATAACTGCCCAGCCTCTAACATATTTCCCGTCCTCTTGCTCCCATACAGGGAACCCTTCCAAAACACAGAGGAACTATATGAGAATATCAGGAATAAAGGTGAGTCCTCACTATCATCCTTCCCCAGTTTCCACCCCTGGCCCTTCCTGTTTCCCCAAACACCCCCTACCTGGGTCCGTGCCCCTCTCGGTACTTCTCTTTCCATTCCTTGCCCCCATGTGACCCTGGCCCTGACCTAGCAGATAACCTCACTCCTAGAGCCCCCTGCCCATCTCTCTCCCCTGGCTGTCACACCACCTGACCTTGGCACACCTTGCTTTTTATTCCTAGGACAAAGTACAGATCCCAAGCGTAATCCCAAGGTAAGCAGTCAGACCAGGACCTGAAGAAATTAAAGAGAAGCCTGGGCCGGGCACAGTGGCTCGTGCCTGTAATCCCAACACTTTGGGAGTCCAAGGCGGGTGAATCGCCTGAGGTCAGGAATTCAAGACCAGCCTGACCAACATGGTGAAACCCCATCTGTACTAAATACAAAAAATTAGCCGGGCGTGGTGATGCACGCCTGTAGTCCCAGCTACTTGGGAGGCTGACGCAGGAGAATCGCTTGAACCTGGGAGGTAGAGGTTGCAGTGAGCCCCGATTATGCCATTGCACTCCAGCCTGGGCAACAAAAACAAAAAAAAGAGAAGCCTGGAAGCCTGGAGAAGGTGGGGTGGAAGGGAGAGAGGGAGTATGGTGTGGGGAGGACAGTCAGATTGCAGGCTTGCCGCTAAGATGGGAACAGCTCCGTCTCCACTGTCTAACCCTTTCTCTTTGGGTTCTCACCCAGGACAGCGGCATCGTCTATGCCTCCCTTGCCCTCTCCAGCTCCACCTTACCCAGAGCACCTCCCAGCCACCATCCCCTCAAGAGCCCCCAGAACGAGATCCTGTACTCTGTCTTAAAGGCCTAACCAATGGACAGCCCTCTCAAGACTGAATGCTGAGGCCAGGCACAGTGATACATGCCTCTCTAATCCCAGCTCCTCCAAAGCCTGAGGCAGAAAAGATTGAGCCCAGGCGTTCAGGGCCAGCTTTGATAACATAGCAAGATGCTATCTCTAATTAAAAATATATATTAACAATAAAATAAAATTTAAAAATTGTCTTCAAAACTATTTTTGTTAAATCTGCATCCATTAAATTCCAGAGAGAGAGAAGTAAAAAAAAAAGACTGTATGACGACCTTCTTAAGGTATGCTGTGCTTCCAATAGGAAGGGTCACAGCTTCCAACAATAACCAAGGTCACACAGATGACTCAGGCCAGCCAGAGAACTGACAGAAACAGAGCCATCTACTCCAACTCCCTCTTTACCTTCCTAGCCCTTGCCCGTAAAACTAAAAGTACTCAAAACTTGCCTGAACGTATGTAAGGAGAAAAGTGACATCACCTTCAACTCCTGTCCCTCCCACCGAAAATGGACTCTTAATAGATAACTCACACCCAAGACCCTTCCTCTAGTACTTTTTTCAGTGACTTCCTCAGGCTAGGGAACATGAGTCCCCAAACACTAGTAGCCAGCCCAAACCCAAAGCCTGCCCTTGAATCCGATCACAGTCTTCCTTATGACGACAACGAGTACATCACCTCATTTGACACTACTCACAACCCTATAAGGTAGAGGATGCACTTGCTGGAAGATGAAGAGCAGAATCAGGATGGCGAACATGCTTTTCCCCAGGCCACGGAGGTAGCTAATAAGGAGCCAAGTCCGGATTTTAAACCAGCTCTGCCCTTCTCGATGTCCTCCCAGGACTCCAGGACTTAGATCTCACTGCCTTCCCCAGATGCCTACACTGTACAGGCTCCCACCAGAAGCAGTAGTGTGCCACAGTGACACTGAGGAGGGGGAGCAGCCAACAGGGGACAGTTAGAGACCAGCCAAGCCAGCTGACCGTAACCTGCTTTATTAACACAGAAACTACGCAACACATACTTGAACCTCATAGACAATGAACACCCCCAGCACTTAGCAACTTCTTCCTCCTGCGCCCCCAAGAAGGGAGAACAGGAGGGAGTACAGGAGCACCAGCTACTTCCCAAACAGGGTCACAGGGAAGTCCTCGCCATCACTGTTGCTGTGCTGCAGCTCTCCGCTCTGACCCAGCTGTCTCCCAACATCTTCCATGAGTTGCTCCAAGTCCAGGTCACTGGAGGTTTCGTCGTCAAGGGAGACACTTCCAGCCTTCTGGGTCAGAGGTTGCCGGGGTCTGGGCTCTTCTTTTGCAGCTGAGGGGCAGGAACTCTCACGTGCTGATGGGCCCAGGTCCTTTGGCATCATTCTAACTTCTTTTCCCTCTGAAAAGCTGGCTGCCAAGGCCTTACTCTGGGGAGCTTTAAATTTTTTCTTAGGGCCTAAATGAGAAGGTGACAAAGCTGAGAGTCCTATTAGGTCAGCTTATCCTTACCTTTTATAAGTCCAACTCCTAAATCTCTATTTCCAAGAAATCTCTGGAAAAGATGACCTTTCTCAGTATAAAGAACGTGGACTTTAGGGTCAGAAAGAGATTCAAGCTGTCCACGCTATGCTAGACACCAGCCTTGAGCACTTTTTAAATCCTTTGAGCCTCAGTTTTCTGATGTCAAAAATGGAAATATCCAGTGAGAGCTATTGCAAGAATTTAAAGGAACAGACACGGAAGTATCTCTTTAGTCAGCCCTTGGCAATACTGAGTAAATGTTACTTCTCTTCTACCATTCTCCTGCCTCTGGGCCAAATCAAATCAGGAACCATTCTGTTTCTATAGTGTGTGCTGGGTGCAGTCTGAGACGCCCTTTCATTCTAACTTTCATTTGTTCTGTAAAGTAATGAAAAGCTGTAGAATGGTTAAGAAATGATTCAGGGAGGGACGATGCCGGCATACACCTCATTCCCCTTAGTTTTTCCCACGCCTTGAGCCTTACCTGGCTGGTCAGAATCTGAATTCCCTTGGCCTTCTTTCCTTTCCATTCTGGGTGCAGGAGGAGCTGTGGATTTCCTGCCCAAAGATCTCTTCATTATCTTCCTCTGCAGTGTCCTGCCTTGGCCACCTGCCGTGCCTGCATCAACCCCACGCCCCAGGCATGAGGGAAACGTGTTTATTTCCCTCTAAATGACAGCTCGGCAAGGGCAGATGGACTCCGCACATTGAGTCTCTGTCCTGCCCACATCTTATGCTGTCTCAATCTAGTTGAGTTCTCCTGGTGGCCTCTGGCTCTTTTTCGACATATTTTTCCCCTAATTCTCTTTTTTATTTTTATCCCATGGATCTTCTTTTTATAGTTCTCCTCAGAGTCTGCCTTCTCCAGGAGGTCATCCTTCTTGGCTAAGAACTTAAAACCTTCCATCTTTCACCTCAGATTTTATAATTCGGTACAGAAAAGCAAGGGGGCTCCAGCTCCCTGCTGACACTATGGGTGAGTCTTGCCTGTTTTCTCAGGTCCTGGCACTGAGACAGGAAGTGAGGTCCACCTACCTGCTGACTCTCTCTCTACCATTTCCCTGCCTTAACTGTAGGACATGCCCCATTTCCAGCTGGCCTGCTTACCTGTTGGCTTGGTTTTTTGGGTCTGTGTTTTGACTTGGTTGTGACTGGGCAAAGTTGGGTCCTGAGGATGGAAAATAAAGTTTTAAAAAATCATAAATTAAGGCCTCTAACTGTTTTTAACAAAGAAGGATGCTACAGAATGACAGGTGAGCTTTGGGGAATCAAAATAGGTTCTGTGAGCCTGATGTTGTTTATAATTATGGCAACATAGAGAAAAATGTGTGGTCACTTTCCCAGTCTGTTGGTATTCATCAATGCAAGGCTTTAGGCATGAAAAAAGGAAATAAAACTAGGCCATGAGTATGATAAAAATTGCTTAATTAAAAATTAGAAGAAAAAGTGAAAAATATATATTTCCTATACCTGGAAAACAGACGCTAAGAAAACAAGTGAATAAAAATCCTCCAAGTCCATGTAGGGAGAAAGGAGTGGAAAGAAACAACTGCTATTCTCGGAATCACTCCCAGAAGTGTCAAATACAGCAGGAACTGAAATGATACTCAAGAAAGCAGTTCCTAGAGATGTGGGAAATTAGAGAATAAAGAAGAGACCTAGAAACCCCCAAATACCTGACAGTTGGGGCTCCCTTGAGGCAGGGACAGGATAGCTCCTTAGTAAATTTAAGTCCAGGCTAACGAGATCCTTACAGGAATCTTCTAAAAGGAAACCCCAAGAGCCTCGTCTGAACAATTTTTAAAGCTAATCTTAGCCAAGTGCAATGGCTCATGCCTATAATCCCAGCACTTTGGGAGGCCAAGGTGGGAGGACTGCTTAAGCCCAGGAGTTTGAGACCAGCCTGGGCAACCTGGCAAAACTTCATCTCTATAAAAATAAAGCTAATCTTACCATTTTCTCTCCCTCCTTTTCTAACTCTTCCTCCTTCTCCTCCTTTTTCTCCAAGCAGGATCCTGGGCTGTTGAACCCAGATAGCTGTAAGTCTAGAACAGGAAAAGGAAGGAAAGGCTAAATAATTCCTACCATAAAGCAGTGAGTTAATGAAGCTGATCCCAGAGAATCTGTCTTCTAACTGTGCCTTTTGTGTCCAAGTGGTATTTTCTCCATAAAATGTGATCCCAGATTATCACACTTCCACCCTTTTCAAAGTTCATCACTATTCAACACACCACCCTTCCTTCCCCATCCCGTTTCTCCCATTCCACTCTCCACTCATCTCCCCATCTATCCTGGATACTGGGTAAGTAACCTTCACAAGAGCCTCCTATTAAAGTATCCAGAATTAGCCTGATGATAAGAGAATATAAAATAAAGAAAAACATGGGCTGCTGCCCTCATGAAGGAATCCCTCCCCTTCCTCTCCAGTCCTTAGCCTCCATTTATCCTACCTTTTCTTTCCCCATTACTGTTAGATCCGTTGAATCGGCTCCAGAAACCAAACAAGTTAACCCGTTCCTGAAGGAACCAAGAAACAAAAGCATCAGCCATTACCCTTTCAGGGGCAGTTATTGCCTTCTGTCTTCTGGAATTTAGTTATGATGAAATTCTGATTCATTTTTCATAACAATTTTTTTGCAGGGGACAGTGTCTTGCTCTGTCACCCAGGCTGGAGTGCAGTGATACAATCTTTACTCACTGCAACCTCCCCAAACCAGGCTCATGATCCTCCTGCCTTAGCCTCCCAAGTAGCTGCGACTGCAGGCATGTGCCTCTATGCCTGGCTAATTTTTCTATTTTTTTGTAGAGACAGGGTTTTGCTGTGTTGCCTAGGCTGGTCTTGAACTCCTGGACTCAATGGATACACCCACCTCAGCCTCTCAAAGTGCTAGGGTTACAGGGGTGAGCCTTGCTCCCAGCCCTCATTTTCCATACCATTTTCACTTAAAATTACACATTAGGCTTAACTGACCTTTTATGGAGATTAATTAATTATAATCTCTATTTCTAGTTGTTTCTAATTCAACAAATAAGGAAAACTGGGAGGGGAAAATGTCACTTTTTTTTTTTTTTGGTGGAGTTTTGCTCTTTTTGCCCAGGCTGGAGTGCAACAGCATGATCTTGGCTCACCACAACCTATGCCTCCCAGGTTCATGCAATTCTCCTGCCTCAGCTTACTGAGTAGCTGGGATTACATACATGTGCCACCAAGCCTGGCTAATTTTTTTGTATTTTTAGTAGAGACAGAGTTTCTCCATGTTGGTCAGGCTGGTCTCAAATCCCAAACTCAGGTGATCTGCCCACCTCAGCATCCCAAAGTGCTGGGATTACAGGCGTGAGACACCGCACCTGGCCTAATTTCACTGTTTTTTATTCTCCATTCCACACCCACCAACAAAATTTGAGCATAAAAACTGACTCCACAGAAAAGAGAGGTTAGGGCACTTATATCTGAAACCTGAAATGAAATACAGAGGTCAGATGCCCCCTACCACAAACCATCCTTGTCTGGACTGACGGAGAATCCCACTTGCCCCTGAGAGAGAATCCCACTTGTCCAAAAGTAGGGGAAGTAATGGGTGTGGTCTGAACACTCTCCCACCTGAATGCTGATCTGTTTTGCCTCTTGAGCCATCATCAGGGCCACCCCCAGTTTCTGGCTGCAGTCCTTGTTTCTGCACTTTTTCTGAAATGGAAGATTACAGCCAATGATAAACACTGACTTAAAGTCACTAATAAATATTAGAGAAGTGACTCCAACATACTGCTACCTATCTGACATTATCTTCAACTGTAACATTTATTTCCAGTTCCTAGTATTGATATGATACTCTTGTTCTTAATCTTTTAGGATCAGACATAATCTCCCCCACTTCCATCTAACAAACCTCTCACCAATTCCTAGCATGCACGCATGCTCTCTCTCTCTATATATATATCTCTCTCACCAATTCCTAGCGCTCTCTCTCTCTCTCTCTCTATATATATATATTTTAATTTATTTTATTTTTTTTAAAAAGTCTCACTCTGTCACCCAGGCTCAGTGCAATGGGGCAATCTCAGCTCACTGCAACCTCCACCTCCCTGGTTCAAGCATTTCTTGTCTCAGCCTCCCACTGGGACTACAGGCACACACCACCATGCCCAGCAAATTTTTTGTATTTTAGTAGAGATAGGGTTTCACTATGTTGCCCAGGGTGGTCTCGAACTCCTGAGCTCAGGCGATCTGCCCACCTCGGCCTCCCAAAGTGCTGAAATTACACGTGTGAGGTACGATACCTGGCCCTAGCAATATTTTCAACCAACATTTTGGTGTCATCTCCAAAATGAATCCCATAGAAATTTGAAAAGAGGATTATAGGAACTCATGTGATTTCACTTTGAAGTTTCTGACAAGTTTCTTTAGATCCAGCTGTTTGATTTAATACAGCTTGATTTTCTAAGGCCTCTGAGCTACTGGGCCTCTGCTCATTTGCAAGGCTGGTCAAACCCAAAGTGACTACAGGGAGGAAATAGATTTTGGTAATCCAATGGTTCTCAACCGGGTAGACTGTGCCCCTAAGAAGGCACCTGGCACTTACTGGAGGTAATTTTTTGGTTGTTACAACCGGGCCAGGGGGCAGAGGGTGGAGGTGGGGGCTGCTGCTGGTTAGATGCCTCTAGAGCCTAGGGATGCTGCTAAACATCCCATAATGCACAGAACAGCCCTCCACAACCAAAAATTATCTCGCCTGAAACACCAATAGGGCTGAGACTGAGAAATCCTGATTTAATCTGTGCCCTTATTGCTGCTACACCTATTATGGCTAAACTGTAGAAAAACCTCATCTTCAGAATGGCCCCCAGTCTGCAGGCAGGGAAGGGGACTGAAAAAAATCATTGCCCTGCTGCAATCCTAGGAGCAAGAAGAGTCCTTCATGAATTATCTCACCATTGGCACACCTGGTCAGACACGGAACTTTCTCCCAACATGGCTTAACCTGGGAGAAAATCAGGTTTAATAAAAGGAAGACTTCATTTTCCAGTTCTCTGTATCACAACAGAACACCAAGATGCGCTCACCATGCCTGATAGCTCCAGGGACAGCTCCTGGAAGTTCTTCAGCATGTTGACTGGGATCCACGCACGAGAAACTGTTTCTCCAAAAAATGTCACATGGTACTTAGACTGAAATAAAAGATGGTCCTGTTATGGCCTCCTGTCCTGCTCGATGCTTTTCTCCTCTAGCCGGAACAGACAGGGAGAATGGGAATTCACCCAGAAGGAGGTGCTGGGTCTCACATGCTCCCTCGAAGCCTGACTCATCTACCCTACCCTCATTCCAATTGTTTTTCCATTCTAACCTCAGAAGTCCTAGCCAAAGCATATTTGTCAAAACCACTAATCCCCTGACAGTGGATAAATATTTAATTAGACACAAGTTTGTTTCTACTGTATGTGTGAGTACTTATGTCTGTGTTTGTCATCCTAGTAAACTGTTTTCACTTGTGTCTGCAGGCTATGTCCATGTCTCTAATCTGTACATCTGTGAGCATGGATTTGTTCATTACTTTGGCCTGAGCTCCTTCTAACCCTGAACCAGGAAACTCACCGGCAGAGAATCAAGATGGGAAGTAAAAAGAAAATATTCCCCCAAGTCAGGATCAGATTCTATCATGCCTGGCCACCTGGAGAAGGTAGTTGGGCGTAGGGTACAGAAGAGAAGGGGTTAGATGAACAGAACACAACCTAATCAATGTACACGCACAGAAAAGAGCAGTATGTTTTTGTGTTTTTTTCTGAGACAGGGTCTCACTCTGTTGCCGAGGCTGGAGTGCAGTGTTGCAACCATGGCTCACTGCAGCTTCGATATCCCAGGCTCCAGTGATCCTCCTGAGTAGCTGGGACTATAGGAATGTGCCACCACAGCCAGCTGTTTATTTTTTGCAGAGATGGGGTCCCACTATACAGCCAGGACTTATCTCAAACTCCTGGGCTCAAGCAATCCTCCCACCTCAGCCTCCCAAAGTGCTGGGATTACAAGCTTGAGCCACTTGGCTCAGCCAGCAGTACGCTTTGCCAAAAAAAAAAAAAAAAAAAAAAAAAAATCCAAAAAAGAGATTCTCATCCCATCAGCCCCCTCTGGTGGTCACTACTGAATGACTCAGACGAGGAAGGACTTCCACTGGTATGCACACAGGAGCCCAGAATATACCTAGTGAAGGTATCTTATCCTTTTGAACCATCCCACAATCCTAAGAACAAAATCTTTGACTAGGGACATCTCCAAAGAAGAAACTGTCCCACTTTTCCTTGTTATCTTTACTTTGTATCTCTCAATGTCAATATTTTTATTTTTATTTATTTTTGAGATGGGGACTCACTCTGTCACCCAGGTTGGAGTGCAGTGGTGCAGTCTTGGCTCACTGCAACCTCTGCCTCCCGGGTTCAAGTGATTCTCCTGCCTCAGCGTCCTGAGTAGCTGGGACTACAGGCGTGTGCCACCATGCCTGGCTAATTTTTGCATTTTTAGTAGAGACAGGATTTCACCATATTGGCCAGGCTGGTCTCAAACTCCTGGGCTCAGGTGATCTGCCCACCTTGGCCTCCTAAAGTGCTGGGATTATAGGCATGAGCCACCATGCCCAGCCATTCTAAGTATTTTTAAATGCCTCAGATCCACCCTCTTCTTTCTACCAGTTGGGGCAGCACTACCAGACCTTTTTTACAGGGAGCTATCACCTCCAGGCTGAAACCTCCAGAAAACACTCTCTTTCAAAACCTCCAGGCTTGGTACTTTATCTTTTCTCTCACCCCATGCTCTAAGGCCAGAACGATTTCAATTACAGATGTTGCCATTTCCTTCCCTCCCTGCTTGAATCTACCTCTCCCAAGTTTGTGAGGGATGCTCTGTGTCATAGTACCCTACCAGGGGTAACCGTATTGCTTGGCCCAAATGATGGATCCTGGGACGTAGGAGGCATAGGCCACATCACTCTCAAGCCCCGTCCAGGTCTCCTCAGGAATATCACAGCGATTATACTCCATGTCTGCCAAAAGACAGAAGGAATAAAGGAAGAGGAAGAGACTCATTAGGAGAAAGAGCTGGATGAGGACAAGAAGGAAACTGATATATGCAGCAGGTGGGACCAAAAGGGCACCTGGGGGATCAGCACGCAGGAAGAAGAATAAAGACCCATGGAGAAAATGCAGCTGGAACCAGAGGAAGCAGGAGTGCTGCCTCCTCATACTCTATAGAAAGAAATTCCATGCTCCTGCTCACACCCATGTGTGTCTGACTGTGCTACCATCTATGGAGCACCATGAGAGTAATTTCTCTGGGACTCTGTTTTCTCATCTGTAAAATAATTGGGCTGGACTAGATCATCATCATCTCTTCCAACTAGTTTCAAACATCCTAGAATTCTAAGCATACCAGATCTCTCTCATTTGTTTTCCCCCATATATCCTATATCCCTCCCTATCCACCAACCCAATACCAATATTCTAATCAGGATTGACAGGGGCAGACCAATGCTCATACATTTAGATTCCAGGCCCCTCCCAAGATCACTTTGTAGGGTGTTTTCCTCCAGACTTTTCTGCCCAGATTCATCTCCATATGACAGGCAGCTCCTTCCTCTCTCCCAAGCACAAGGACCCACTGAGTGTTAACTGTATTTATGTGGTTTTTAATCTAAACGATAAGTTCAGCGAAAGAAAAGGAGGAACAATAAAACCTGAAAGAAAACATTTCCAATCTTTTCTACCTGTGTTCTGGTCACAGGACCAATTATCTGGGAGAACTGAGGGGTCAACGTTCCCACACAGCCGCCTCCATTTCCCACAGTTTGGGAAGGAACACTGGACCCAGACCAGACATTGATCTGTGAGAAGGGAAAAATGAAATAAGAGACTTAAAAATATGCTCTTCCTTCTTTAATCCAACTAAAATCAGCATAACCCTCCCAACTCCCAGAATCACATATAGAGCGACATAAGAGATCAACCAGCCCGATCCCCGACTTGTAAGTGGGAAACCAAGGCTCAAAAAGGTAACTGGCTTGCTGAGGATCAGCTAACATGGTGATAGAGCTGAACTCAGAACTCAAGTCTCATTTCTTGATCTTTTTCCTGTACTAGGCTACCGTGTCTCCCCACTGCGAGGCTGAAAGGAATGTTTCTTGTATTGACAGTTCTTAAATTAGAAGGCTGCCTGGCATCTTTCCAGACAGTTAGTGCCTTGTTCTCTGCTGGTATGACACTACTGAGTTCTTCTGAAGGGCTAACCAGCATCTCTTTTGTGCACAACATCCAGAGTTCTTATCCAAATCTCAACTCATTTACCTGTCACCAAATCACCAGGTTGCAACCTTTAGGACCAACAGTATCTGAGTTCACTCTTCTCCAAAAGACACAGATTAAGCCTATCACTTCATCATCTATTAACTTTGGGCCCTGCTCAAAGGCCAAGCCTTCCTTTTATCCATTACCTTCCAAACCTCCACCTCTCCTAAGTTGACTCATGTCCCTCAGCCTCTCTTCTCTCCACTGAAACTCTTCCATTGTGGTCTTGGAAACTCCACTGACTTGAGCAACAAAAGTCCACATATCCTCAACCTCATCTCTGAACTTCTATCTCCTTTTTGAAGCCTGAAGACCCACTAATGACACTGCCCCACCCAAACCACCCCCATCTGCAGCCCTGTAAGTGGAGTCTGTTCCTCTCACACTCCCCATGTCTCTCAAGACTGAAAGCCAGGCCAGCATTATCATTATTCCCATTGCTACTACTCCCCAACTCTTATAAAAACCCTTCCTCCCTTGAGGTCTATGCCATGGGACTATACCTGCCTTTCATCTACCTTGTAGAGATGCTGGCATCTGATTCAGTCTTCTCCTTTCCACCTCCCACATGCCCCATCCAGTCATCTACAGGAACTGCACACCCTCTGAGCCACTTATCCAAACATCCTCACTACAAAAATGCCCCATCCCTCCACCTCACTTGCTCAAAGACTCCTATAGCAACTTTCATTTTATCTAGCTCTCCAACCCACTGCCCCTACCATCCTTTCCATCTGCAAGCAATTTCCATTCTTCACTCTATTCCACCCAGGTTTGATTATTCGACACATACTTGGATTCTCTTGTAGACACGTTCAGCTCCCTTTCCCACTGTCCTTCCTCGCACCCAGAGAGCAAAACGCCAACTGGTATGAACCCTCTCTCCACCTTTTCTGAGCCTACCCTCAAGCAATTGAGTTGAGAGAGAAAAATCACTTAACAGACACATAGGTATCACTATATATTCCCTACTTAACATTACCAACCAATATATTTCTCTAGTAAGTTCACTCTCTCCCACTGCCAAATTTTACCTGTATAAATACCTGATCATAAGGGATGGCCCCTAATCCCATCCTTCCAAAATCATCCCTCAGAAAAGAAGCTGAATTGTATATGGTTCCTTTCAAAATATCACATATAAGAGATAACTTTCACAACTACTCTTTTTTTTTTTTTTGAGACACAGTCTCGCTCTGTTTCCCAAGCTGAAGTGCAGTGGCACAATCTTGAGTCACGGCAACCTCCACTTCCCAGGTTCAAGTGATCCTCCCACTTCAGCCTCCCAAGCAGCTGGGACTACAGGCATGCACCACCACACCCAGCGAAGTTTTTGTATTTATTGATAGAGGTGGGGTTTTGCCATGCTGCCAAGACTGGTTTTGAACTCCTGGGCTCAAGCAATCCACCCTCCTCAGCCTGCCAAAGTGCTGGGATTACAGGAGTGAGCCACAATTACATTATCTTGAAGAACAAAGTACTGGTTGGGAATAATGTGTTAGTCTTACGACCATTGCCAATGATAATTTTGGATGTTTACAGAGGTGACCTAGCAAGACTAGAAAAAAAAGAGTAGGAAGAGAGGCCAGGAATCATAAATTATTATAGATCAATAATACAAATTATTAGCTGTTAAAGCAATGAGTATTCATAAGAAAATGAGTAGGAAAAAATCACTACAATGATATGGAACTGGACATTTATGGCTTGGAATAGTATTTTTGACAGGAGCACTGTACTTTTTAAAAAAAGTTTCCTTTCAAGTAACCTAAAGGAAAAGATAATGTGCTCTGGAAAACTGTGTGTGATGCCCAGATATGGTTCTATTATAATGAAAACTGATGTCACAGACACACATTAAGAGGGTTTCACTTGACCACTCATTCTTGAAACACTAGCTTCCTAGGTTCTTGTGATGCCTCATTCTCCTGCCACCCTCCCCACCATTTTCTGGCAGCTTCCCCAGAGTCTCCTTTGCTGGGTTCTCCTTGTTCTTCAATCTCTAAATGTCAGGGGTACCAAAGCCCAGTCATGGGCCTTCTCTCCCCATAATACACTTTCTCCTGAGGCAAGCTCACCCATTCCCATGGCTTTGAATTCCATTTTCATACCTGACAGCACACAGCTGTTTACTTACAGCCTCTGTTCTGGGCTCCAGATTCCTAAGCCATTTTCCTCTTGACATCTCTATCTGGATGTCTCACAAGGATCTCAAACCTATATGTACCCAGACCTGAATGCTTGATCTTAGCCCACAAATTTGTTCTTCCTCTACTCTTTCTCATTTTCCTTCACTTAACTGTTCAAGCCAGAAGCCAATCATCCTTGATATACCCTCTCTACCTCCAGCCTTCCAATATCCAATTCATCACCAACTTCTAACAATTTTACCTCCAAAATGCACCTTAAAACCATCTACTTTTCTCTTTCTCTACTTTCATCATCCTAATCCATTTTATTTTTATCTTTTTTTAATATTTATTTTTTTGAGATAGGGTCTTGCTCTACTACCCAGGCTGGAGTGATGTGGTATGAACATAGCTCACTGCAACCTCAAACTCCTGGGCTCAAGTGATCTTCCTGCCTCTGCCTCCCAGAGTGCTGGGATTACAGGTGTAAACCACTGTGCTCAGCCATCATCCTAACTGAAGCCACCAAAATACCTAATCCTACTATTAACTTCTTAACTGGTCTATTCTTGTCTTCTCATACTCCGTCTCCAATTAATCACCAAAGGCTCCTTTTAAAACAATAATTTGAAGATGTCACTTCCCTGGTTAAAACCCACCAGTGACTTCCCACTGCACTTAGGACATGTTCACTCTGTACATGGTCTTTGACCTAGCCATTGCCTCCCTCTTTCCAGTCATCCAGAGCCACTTTCCCACCTTGCCTCCCTTTGCTCTCTGAACTCTGCAATCACACTGGCTTTCTTTTAGTATCTGGAACATGCCACACCTTACCCTACCTAAACTTTTTCTTCACTTGGATAACTTCCATTCTGCCTTCAGGTTCCAGATGAAATACCATTTCCTTAGAAATGCACTCCCTGACTGACCCAATCTTATTTCTTCTCGTGACACTCTGCTCTTTTCCTTCCCTGTACTTCATGCAAATTGTATTCAAATACTCCTTCCTGCTGCAGGAGCACTCACCTCTCCTTGGTAACTATAAGAAACGGAAAGAATGGTTTGTTTATAGCAGGAGGCTGATAAATCCATAATCACAATTCAACTCGCAAGCACCACCTAGAGGGTGAAACCCCATTTGCCTGCCTAAGATCTAGTCCATGCAGTAATTTTTTTTTCAATTTTTTAAAATATAAATTCACTTTTTTCTTTCTTTTTTATGGAGACAGGGGTCTCACTATGTTACTCAGGCTAAACTTGGATCCTGGACTCAAGCAAGCTTCCTGCCTCAGCCTCCCAAAGTGCTAGGATTACAGGCAAGAGCCACTGTGCCCAGCCCCTTGCAATAATTCTGAGAGGTACAAGAGACTGAGCAACACAAATCTAATGACACCAATTTACTTGAGCTAACCAGAGATCAGGTCAGTGGGGTCTGCAGTATCCCAAAAGTTCGCACCAAGAACATCTGAGTTTATACAGTCACAGAAAACCAAAAGAAAAACCTTTTAGTTTCTGTTTTGACTCTACCTAGAAAGAAACTCCCTTGGGGTAGTCTGAACTCCAGACCACCCGGTTGTTCAAATTAGACTTATACCTCAGTGCCTTATGTTACCATGTTATTATAACAAGAGGAATGGTTTATTGACCTGGACTACCTTGTTTGATGCTTGCATAAGCCTGGTCATTTTTTTTTAACAATGAGGGTCTCACGGTGTTGCCCAAGCTGGCCTCAAACTCCTGGCCTCAAGTGATCCTCCTGCCTTGGTATTTTTGAATTTTTGAACACACTAGCATATTGTATGATCTATTTTATTTCTTGTCATAAAATTTCCCATTATCACCTTGGTTATTTCATGTAATATATTTATTATCAATACATTAAAACTATAAATTATCTGAAGGAAGTGTTATCAGTTTTGTTCCTCACTGTATTTTAGCCTCTGGTGCAACACTTGGCACAAAATATAAGGCACTAGTAACTGTTGTTAAAAGAATAAATGAATTCACTATAAGGCACTAGTAACTGTTGTTAAAAGAATATATGAATATAAAAAAAGAATATATGAATATAAAATATAAGGCACTAGTAACTGTTGTTAAAAGAATAAATGAATTCATATCTATCCTTACCATGCCTCCATCTAATCTTGAAGGCTAAGGATGATGAATAAATCCTCTGAATCTCTTTCCACTCCCATCTCTTCAATCTCGCCCTCTCTATAATTTTCCCTCAGCATGTAAGTATTCTCAAGCCTCTCTCTTTTAAAGTTATAAAATAAAAAGCCCTCCCTCAACTCTGCACCCATTCTTTTTTATCTACTATTTTCTCCCTCTTATTTAAACGAATTGAAAAAGTGTTTACTCTTCAGCCAGCTATAAGCTGCCATTCATGTTTACCAACCCTTTTGGTAGCTATAACCAAACCTCTAACAGCCTCTTTTGTGATATCCTTGAGCTTATGTTTATCCTCTCTGACTTCTTTATGATGGCATTTGACATGCCTGAGCATCCCTCTTTATTATAACAACAGGAATGGTTTATTGACCTGGACTACTTGGCATCTCTCCTCCCCTGGCATCTGTGACACCATTCCTGATTTTTCTATTACCTTTCTGACCATGTCTTCATTTTCTTCCTGGGAAACATCTAAAATGCTTTGTACATAGTAGGGACCCAACAACTGTGGATTATGTGAATAAATGACTGGATGAATGAAATCATTCTTTTAGCAGCATATTTTCCAACAAGCAGCTGTGAGAGATAAATTATATTTGGGGCCGGGTGAGGTGGCTCACACCTGTAATCCCAGCACTTTGGGAGGCCGAGGAGGGTAGATCACAAGGTCAGGAGATTGAGAACATCCTGGCCATGGTGAAACCCCATCTCTACTAAAATACAAAAAATTAGCCGGGCGTGGTGGAATGTGCATGTATTCCCAGCTACCCGGGAGGCTGAGGCAGGGAAATCGCTTGAACCTAGGAGATGGAAGTTGCAGTAAGCCGAGATTGTGCCATTGCACTCCAGCCTGGTGACAGAGCAAGACTCCATCTCAAAAAAAAAAATTATATTCTTTGCAGAGTTTCCTCTAACATCCTAACCCTGCCTCTCTGCTCTATCTCAAATTTTCAGCCCAAGTAGGTTTTCCAAACCAGCTGAACTCACCAAAACCACTTGTCTCTCCTTTTTGCTGGTCCCTGATCTGAGAATGATCCTGAACTGTTTTCTTTAGTTGGTCTTTCTGTCTGAGCTCATGTCCACTTTGAGTTTTCTCCACCTTCTCATCTCCTGGGAAGAAAAAAGAAAACACGGGGTGGGGAGATGAAGACAATCTTTGTGGATAGTAAACATCAGTGAAAGAAGGAAGAAGAATCACAGCCTAATAGTTTTAAGCCTTGGGCTGAAAATTCTCAGCCTGCTTATGGTCCCATTCCCTAATTTCCTGGAGCAAGTACTTGAGCCAGGCTTCAAAGCTGTACTTACCAGCTTCCTTCTTTTTTTTGCTTAAAGAAAGTCTACTGGATTTCTTCTCAGAGGGTGCAGGATCTGGCTGGCCTAGCTTATATGTCCTTATCTCAGGGACAGGTTCACCTTCCCAAGACACTGAAATCTCTTGAGTATGTGGTACCTTCTCTCTGAAAATGAGATTTTATTTTAATGAAAGATAAAAAGAGAGCAACTGCAGAATCCTTCTTTTGAAAAAACCTAAGAGTAAAAGACAGACAAATCCTAGGCTCTGTAAGGCCCCTGAGGTCATTTCATACATCTACTTGCCTATTTTTCCCAAATCAAACAAGTATCTTTCCTGAGCTGACAGAAATCTATAGAAATATGATAAATAACCAGAAAGACAGACAGACAGACAGATAGACTGACTGACCATGATTTACCAGTGTGTAGTCCATTCTGTGTTCGCCTTGCCTCACTGAGATAAACTTACCCATCAGCATTATCAGTATCAGTAGCAGAAGCAGTACTTCCTGGCTCCTTGTCTGATTGGGTAGATACTATGGGCTGGGCACAAGAAGTCTCTGCAAAATCAAGGCCAGATCCCATCCCTCCCAAAACAAAATACTATAAGCAGAGAAGCAATAAAACAAAACAACCATTCTATTATTCCCTAACATTTTCATTCAAGTGTCTTCTCCCTGCAGCCTGAAAGAGCCTACCTTTGACCTCTTGTCGTATCATAGAACTTTAGCTATTTAAATGTTCAGGAAAAACTACAAATATATATATCTTTCTGCAAGCCTTTCCAGATTGATGTGCCTCATTCCAAGATGGTCAGGTAATAATTTTGTGTACATAAAAAAATTAAAGGCCGGGCATGGTGGCACACACCTGTAATCCCAGCACTTTGGGAGGCCAAGCGGGTGAACTCCCAGAGCTCAGGAGTTTGAGACCAGACTGGAAAATATGGTGAAACCCGATCTCTACTAAAATACAAAAAATTTGCCAGGCATGGCAGCATGCACCTGTAGTCCCAGCTACTCAAGAGGCTGAGGCAGGAGAATTTCTTGAACCCAGAAGGCGGAGGTTGCAGTGAGCCAAGATCACACCACTGCCCTCCAGCCTAGGTGACAGAACAAGATTCCGTCTCAAAAAAAAAAATAATAATAAGTAAACAAATAAAACAACAACAAAACCCCATAATGGCTTGAAAATTTAGGTAAGACTATATATAAATTCTGAAGTCATATGTAATCTACTTTTTCTAAAAATATGTACCCTTTATCTAAGGTGGTTTATAGTCCTGTTGTTAGAAGATGAAGTATTTTTAAAATATGTTGAAGTCTCATCTAATATTACTTTACTTAGAAGATGGGAGAGAAAGAGAGAAGCTGTAAGATTTAACTCTCCCTCTCAGGTAACAGTCACTCTGCCTAACTAAAACCCTTTTTCTCTTACTACATGCCATACCCAAGCGCTCCTGAAGGGACTTCTGCAGCACAATCTGGACAATCTCCTCAAATTCTGCATTGGTAAGACTTGACTTTTCCTGCAGAGACAAGGGTAGGGGAGGAAAACCACTTATCTTTCCATAGTTTTCCCCTCTGAACAGTCAGGGAAGCCTCCTTTAGATGAGGCAGTAAGTTTGGAAGACTGAAGGCATGCAGTCAGCATACCTAAAGAGGCCATGTACTCTATCCCAAATCTCCTGGGAATAAATGAGTCAAAGGAAAGAGAAAAGTGTGTTAACATCTCTGTCCACTTCTACTCCCATCTCTAACCCACCTCATCTCATTATTTCCTGCTAAATTCTTTCATCAAAACATTTTTGCCCTCTGAGGAAAAAAAAAAAAAATAGAAGCCCTCCAAAAGGAATACAAATCTGAAACTAGAGGGTATATTTTCCCAAAGTGAAAAGATTGTTTATCTAGCCTGAGCCAGGGGCAGGGATGAGGAAATGTCCTACCAGAGCCCACCAATGTGACTGATACCTTTTCTTTCTTCTCTGCTTGCTTGCTGTTTTGTGCCTTTCTTTTTTTTTCCTGGCCCCTGCTGGAAGCATTGTTTGTGGTTGCTTTTTCCTCCTTCTTTAACCTGGCCTTTGGCAGGCTTATCCTGGCCTCTGTCTCTGGGGAACTGATCCCCAGGGTCTCCTCTTTGGGTGAATTAGGGCTAAAAGGTATCAGGTTGTAAGATTTTTGTGCAGGTGGGGCAAAGATTCTCTTTGGTCCCTTTCCACATTCTGAAAGAAATGTGATCAAGTGGAATTTGTGAAACATACAATCTAACAGAGATTGCTAAACATTACCCTTTGACTGGCCATAACAGAATTATATGGAGAGCGCTTTTATCAGATTCAGATTTCTGGGTTTCTTGCTGCCTATTCCACTCCCCAGCCCCGAGATGCTGATGAGGTAGTTTGACATGAGAGGCCTAGCAATCTGGAATTTTACAAGGCTAGTTGATTCTGATATGCTTCCAGGTTTGAGAACTACTAAGTCAAAGATGATAAATATAAACATGCTGGAAGCTGAATTATCCAAATGTGAAACTGTATAATTTGCTCATTTTTACTTTAGATAAAATGTTATGGAAAATTAGAGCAATTTTTAAAAAACTAGTCAAAATCTATAAATTATTCATACCTCTTATGCCACCTCCTCAATAAAAATTATAATGATCCTCCCAGGTATATCTTTCTTCTGAGCTTCCTTAATACTCTGCACATAGCTGGTGGCATTTACCACATTCAACTTTATAATAGGTATTTAAATGCCTTTTCTCTCCCTATGAATTCATACGTTCCTCGAGTAGGACTGTTTTTGAGTCATATTTCTTTCATTCAAAGCATCTAGCAGAGTAGTAATTTCACCATAGTGGGCACAGAATATAATGGGACCTGAACCATCCTTTGGTAGAAAGGATGTCCAAAAGGAGAAAAATCAGAGAAATTAGAAAGTGAACCTCCCTCACTCTTGACTCACCTTCTTTATTCTGCAATGTTGTCATCATTCAGCTTAGAAACTACGATTTGTGTGCCTCTGTTAGAAAAAAAGAAATTAACTGCTAAGACTCTAATTAAACAAGATTTTAAACTTCCTTCTCCGTCTTGAGGTCAAAACCTCTTTCAGACCCCTGAACTATGTTTCTGCATCCTTGACCTCTTCTGTGGTGCCAATTACATGCCTCTGCGGTACAAATTACATGCCAAGGAATAATGAGAGCTACTGTTTTAAAGATTAGCAACAATCAAGAGTGGGTATGGTAGCTCGCACCTGTAATCCTGGCACTTTGGGATGCTGTGGCAGGCAGATCACCTGAGCCCAGGAGTTCAAGACCAGCCTGGGCAACACAGTGATATCCCATTTCTACAAAAAATAAAACAAATTAGCCAGTGTGGTGGCACGCACCTGTAGTCCCAGCTACTCTGGAGGCTAAAGTGGGAGGATCACATGAGCCCAGGAGTCAGAGGCTGCAGTGAGCCAAAATCATGCCCCTACATCCTAGCCTGGGTGACAGAGTGAGACCCTGATTCAAAAATTAAAAATAAACAAATAAATATTAGCAGCAATCCTTAGTGTTTTATGTGCCTAGAACCATGTCCAACATAAGGCAGGCACCAGAAATGGTAGTGGTAGTACCAGAAGCATAGGTAGTAGTAGAGCAGTGATGGTAGGGTATGAATAATCCTGGCAGTTAAAGAGAGTTTCCTTCAGAGGGATAGCCTCATTTCATAAGCCTCTCCTAAACATTTAAAACACACACATAATTTGATAATTCTCTGACCTGACTCAAAGGTCTCTGTGCATAGAGAAGCCCCACTTTTAACATCATTATGATGTTTACTTTCCCTTTCTTAGATCCTCAGTCCAATCAATTTTCCAATACACTGGATTCTACCAATCTCTAGTCATAGCTCAGAAATATCTGGTAACCAGCAGAGGTCCCCAGAGAATTTAATCTTCTTCCTTATTCTACCTTAGAATCTAATAATGAAAAATTAAATTAGTGCCTTCTTTGATATTCATAGTTCATCTTCAGCAATCTATTCACAGATGTTCCACACGACATCAATATGTTTCTTGATTACTACTGACACTGTGACTAATGGTAACAGCTAACACTTATTGAGCACTGACTATATTCTTTACCTTTTATGTAGCATTCCATTTAATTCTCACAACAGATCCATGATGTGGATAACATTTTACACTTGGGAGAAATTCAGGCTTAAAGGGATTTAAAGATATTAAGTCATTGATAAGTAGTAAAATCAGGATTAGAACCTGTCCGATTTCAAAGTTTGTGCTATAACTGGCTACGTGACATCCTAACAGTCTAATTCAGTACTTCACCACCATTTTGCTATCACAGCACACACAGAAAACATACACTAAAAGCGTATACTGAAGCACATAGAAAATGACATTTCCAGGTACTCTGGGGGTAAAAGAACCAGGCAGAAGAAATTAGTATCTACACAGCTATAAGCTATTTGTGACCCAATAGTGTGCCAAGGCTCATCCTGGGGACATTCCAATATTTTTATTTTCTAATTTATACTTTCCCACTACTGATATTATTTCCACAAAGCTTTTTTTTAAATTTTTTTCTTTCCAACCTTTATTTTACATTCAAGGGGTATAATGTGCAGTTTTGTTACATAGGTAAATTGCATGTCATGGGATTTAGTGCAGAGATAATTTTGTCTCACAGGTAATGAGCATAGTACCCAATAGGTAGTTTTTCAGTCCTTACCCTCCACCCTCAAGTAGGCCCCAGTGTCTATTGTTCCCTTCTTTGTGTCCATGTGTTTGCAATGTTGAGCTACCACTTATAAGTAAGAATATGCAGTATTTGGTTTTCTATTCCTGCGTTAATTCACTTAGGAGAACAGCCTCCAGCTCCATCTATGTTGCTGCAAAAGACATGATCTTGTTCTTTAACACAGCTGCATAGTATTCTGTGCCCATCCAGCTTTCAGAAGAAAACCGTCTCTTATTTTATATTAACCTTAACTTCTTATAGCCCTTCTACCCAGTTTTCTTAGGCTTAAGGGATATACGTCATTCTTACTTTTATAACCATTATAAAAAGCATTATACCTCTGGGAAGACCTTCAGGGATAATAAAGCCCCATCTCCCCTTTCTACAGATGGAAAAAAAATATGCTGAGAGGTTAAGTGGGCCGGGAGCAGTGGCTCACGCCTGTAATCCCAGCACTTTGGGAGGCCGAGGCAGGTGGGTCAGGAGTTCAAGACAAGACTGGCCAACATGGTGAAACCCCGTCTCTACTAAAAAATACAAACATTGCCGGGCACGGTGGCCAAGGTGGGCGGATCACAAGGTCCAGAGTTCGAGATCATCCTGGCCAACATAGTAAAACCCTGTCTCCACTAAAATACAAAAATTAGCTGAGCGTGGTGGCTCGCACCTGTAGTCCCAGCTACTCGGGAGGCTGAGGCAGGAGAATTGCTTGAATCCGGGAGGCAGAGGTTGTAGTGAGCCGAGATTGCACCACTGCACTCCAGCCTGGCGCCTGGTGACAAAGCAAGACTCTGTCCCAAAAAGAAAAAAAAAAAAATTAGCTAGGCATGGTGGCTCGGGCCTGTAATTGCAGCTACTTGGGAGGCTGAAGTAGGAGAATTGCTTGAACCGGGACCTGGGAGGCAGAGGTTGCAGTGAACTGAAATCGTACCACTGCACTCCCGCCTGGGCTAAAGAGGTGACACAATCTCAAAAAAAAAAAAAAAAAAAAAGAGGTTAAGTGGTTTGCCCAAAGACTCAGTGTTAATATATATTGCTATTCCTGAGCTTAGATTAACCTAGGACTTTTGCCTCTCAATTCTACTAATAACATATCTATTCTACTCAGTGATCTTGTTTCTGGCTGTTGGTTTTGAGCAGTTTGAAAGCCCTGCAACTGAAACTCATTGTTCTAAATCTGTGATCTCCCACTATAAAGAGATCCAAAAGCAGCACAAAATGATCATTTGGTTCATATACACTTCTCTTTTAAGGATCAGAAAATTTTAAAACCTTACATGGCCAAACTTCTTCAAAGTATAGGGTTTCTCTCTCTATACCATAAGATAAACTTAAAGGGTACTGAGGTTTTGACAGTGGCCACAGCATAGTTAAATGTGAAGTATTTTTAAATTACCCTTTAGCATTTTTCTCTTCCTTTTCTTACTTCCATAAATGTGAATAATTCAGATGTGCTGTTCTGAAGCAACTACGTTTCTTTTATATTAAGGAGCACATTTTCTCACTATTTCCATTTTAACTCATCATCACCAATCCCCAAACATACTTGCTCCAGAAAAAAAGGCAAGTTGGAATTTTGGGGAGAAACACTCAAGCAAATTAATCTCCTTATAATCCTAATTAGATGGTAAAGACTAGATAAAATTGGCCAGGCACAATGGCTCACACCTGTAATACCAGTACTTTGGGAGGTCAAAGCAGGTGAGATCAGGAGTTTGAGTAGCCTGGCCAACATAGTGAAACCCCATCTCTACTAAAAATACAAAAAGTTAGCCAAGCATGTTGACAGATGCCTGTAATCCCAGCTACTCGGGAGGGTGAGGCAGGAGAATCGCTTGAACCCGGCAGGTGGAGGTAGCAGGGAGCCGAGATCACTCCATTGCAGTCTAGCCTGGGCAACAAGACCAAAACTCTCTCAAAAAAAAAAAAAAAAAAAAAAAAAGCCTGGATAAAATTAAGCTGTAAAAGGAATATTAATTTGACCAAAAATGACAAATATATCTTCTCCCAGACTTTAAAATTCCAAAAAAGATTGTAAGAAGTCACTGTCTAAATTACAAGGGCTATGCTAAGTGAGAAAAGCACAGTGAAAATTGTGTTTCAGATGACAATATTTAGTTTTTAAGAACATGTGTCTAATATAATATGCTTGTTAATCACAAACTTTCTCTAGAAGTTCAAAATGCTTCTGGGGAGAACTAGGTAGATGAGAGTGAAAGGAAGCTTTTGGTGTACTCCCCCGTGTATCTTTGGCATTTTAAAACATACAAATGTTACCACTTCAAAAAATATTTTAAATTTTTTTCTTTTCTTTTCTTTTTTTTTTAAAGATGGAGTCTTGGTCTGTTACCAGGCTGGAGTACAGTGGCAAGATCTTGGTTCACTGAAACCTCCACCTCCCGGGTTCAAGCGATAGCTCTGCCTCAGCCTCCCAAGTAGCTCGGATTACAGGCACGTGCCACCACGCCCAGCTAATTTTTGTATTTTTAGTAGGGATGGGTTTCACCACGTTGGTCAGGATGGTCTCAATCTCCTGACCTCATGATCTGCCCACCTCGGCCTCCTGAAGTACTGGGATTACAGGCATGAGCCACTACACCCGGCCTAAATTTTTAAATAAAAGAGAGTATTCTGACCAATGTAAAAATGTAAACTTTTCCAGTATTTAGGTTCAAATCCTTATCTAAACCTATAAAGATCTCCCTAGGCCCAAGTATGTTTCTGGAGCCCCAACCAACTAGATAGAATTGTGGTTTACTGTTGAGTTAATAAGATGTAATAAACCTATAAACAGTGATGTATAATATCACTTAATATGTATAATCTGTGAATATGCTGAAGAACGCTGCTTTTAAACAAAAGCTCTAACCTGATCAATAAAGAAGGGAAGGCCAGGAAATCACTTTCTGATAACTCAGGTTGCCCCTCCTTTGTTTCAGGTGAATTACCTTCCTTTACAAATAACAAATACTGAAAGCTGGTTCAGAGAGAGAAAAAGAAAAACATAGACAGTTAATAAATATATAAAATCCCACTAACTTTCTTCTGTACAGCTACTAAATGACTAGGGGCTGTAGATCCAGGAAAAACATTTGAGGTTTTAACTTCTCGTTTCTTACCTCAGATGAAGAGGGACAGGGTGTGGGGTTGGGAGGGAAGGCTTTAATAAGAGGAGCAAAGGCTTTAAATAAGAACATAAAAGAATCAGGATAGTTCCAGAAACCATATTCCCATCATTCAACATATTGAAAGGAGGGTAAATGAGGGAGAAAGAATTTAGAAATAATAAAGGGAACCAAGGGAAAGTGAATGAGGATCTCAAAAAATAGTTTTATTTCACTTAGAACATTAAAAATCATCACATACATTTTGAGATGAAATCACCTACCCCAGCAGTTCTAAGTGTGGTCCCAAAATCCTAGGGGGCTCCCTCCCTTTTCCAACTACCTATATGTGTTAAGCTGGATTTTCTCACATACTTTTACAAAAACAAGATATCCCAACAGATTGAATGCAGAAACAGATGATAACACAGTTTTCTATTAAGCCAGACATGGAAGAGGTTTGCAAAAATGTAAAACAATGCCATTCTTCATGCTAAATTTTCTTTTGTTTAGGAAAGTATATTTTTCATAAAAACCTATGTAGGTTAACATATTTATTATTATTTCTAACCAAACTTCAAATTTTTCTCAATTTCAATTTCGAATATGTTAATAGCTACAAACCACATAAAAACTCTCTGGAGTCCTCCATAAATTTTAAGATACAATGGGTTCTCAGACCAAGAAGTTTAAGAACTGATCTAGTGAACTAATTTGTCAGTCTTGCCAATTTCTCTTTTTTTTTTTTTTTTTTTTTTTTTTGAGACAGAGTTTAGCTCTTATTGTCCAGGCTGGAATGCAATGGCATGATCTTGGCTCACTGTAACCTCCGCCTCTCAGATTCAAGTGATTCTCCTGCCTGAGCCTCCCGAGTAGCTGGGATTACAGGTGCCCACCACCACACCTGGCTAATTTTTTGTATTTTTAGTAGAGATGAGGTTTCACCACGTTGGCTAGGCTGGTCTTGAACTCCTGACCTCAGATGATCCACTGGCCTCAGCCTCCCTACCGGGATTACAGGCATGAACCACCGTGCCCAGCCTTGCCAATTTTTTTCTTAATAAAAAGTAATTCTCTCCCCTCACACACCATTCAGAATGTGTTCCCAAATTTCCTCCTAATCATCCAATCAGTCCCTTTTTTATATTGTTCCTCAAATCCTTGGTCCAAGAGAAGAAAAGTAAACCCTTTGGGTACCAAGACTCCCTGAGCCTCAACAAAGCGGTATTTAAAGAGTGTATTTCAAATCCTTCTTAAGCCAGAGTCTGACTTCTTTTTGCATTAATAACAGTATGTTGACTCCTGCTTATTTTCATGCCTCAATTAACTAATAGCAGTTTCCTTCCTTTCTTCTTCCCTTTCTCCTTCCCTCTCCCCCTCCTTTTCTCCTTCCTCCCTCTTCCCTTCTTCCTGAATCTTTGTCCCTCTATCCCTTCCTCCCCCTCCTTCCTTCTCCCCTCTCCCTCCCCTTCCTTGCCTTCCTCTCCTCCTCCCTCCCTCTCCTCCTTCCCTCCCTCCCCCTCCTCCTTTTTCTCCCTCTTCCCTCCCTCTTCCTTCTTCCCTCCTTGCTGCCTCCCTTTGTCCCTCTATTCCTTCCTCCCCCTCCTTTCCTTCCTTTCTCCTTCG
The DNA here is from genome assembly GCA_963573385.1 of Cacajao melanocephalus. Taxonomy (NCBI): domain Eukaryota; kingdom Metazoa; phylum Chordata; class Mammalia; order Primates; family Pitheciidae; genus Cacajao; species Cacajao melanocephalus. The sequence goes on from CAUYLG010065713.1 coordinate 27,571, forward strand.
TCCCCCTCCTCCCTCTTCTTCCCTCCCTTCTCCTTTCCTTCCTCCTCTTCCTTTATCCCTCCCTTCCTCCTCCCTCCCTCCCCCTCCTCCATCCCTTCCTCCTCCCCCTTCCTTTTTCTCCCTCCCTCCTTTCTGCCTCTTCCCTCCCTCTCCTCTATCTTCCCTCTTTCCTGTCTCCCTTTGTCCCTCTACCCCTTCCTCCCCCTCCTTCCCTTTCTACTTCCTCCGTCCTCTTCCTTCCCTCTCTCCGTCCCCCTCCCTCCCATCTGTCTTTCCTTCCTCCCCCCTTCCTTCCCCTCCTCCTTCCTTCCTCTCCCTCCTCCCCCTTTCCCTTTCTCCCTTCCTCTCCCTCCCTCCCTCTCCTTTCCTCTTTCCTTCCTTCCTCCCCCTCCCTTCTCCTTCTCTTCCCTCTTTCTCCCGCCCTCCTCCCTCTCCCGTCTCCTTCCCTCCCCTCTCCCTCCTGCTCCTTCCTTCCACTTCCCTTCCTTGCTTGCTTCCTTTATATGTTTGTGCAGAAGCTCAACATGCCTGATAAACTTTTAACAATAAAGAAGAGGCGGGCGGATTACCCAAGGTCAGGAGTTGGAGACCAGCATGGCCAACATGGAGAAACCCCCTCTCTACTAAAAATACACAAATTAGCCGGGCGTGGTGGGGTGCCTGTAATCCCAGCTACTCAGGAGGCGGAGGCCGCAGTGAGCCGGAATCCCGCCACTGCACTCCAGCCTGGGCGACACAGCAAGACTCCGTCTCAAATAAAAAAATAAAATAAAGCCCCAATCCCAAATCCACTTTGCAATCCAAAGGGAAGAAGTTTGGGGAGAAGTTCTTCCCTTTTAGGGGCGCTCCATTTTTCCTCTCTTCCCTCACTCCTCATTCTCTCTTAGGGACAGCAGTTCAGGTCGGAGGTGTCACTGAGCCACACGTCCTCGTCTCCCCACAAAACAATGGTGTCCCCCTCTCTCTTCCCAGTCCCTTCCCTTCCTTCCTCCCACCATGAGGGAATCTCCCCTCCACTCCCACTCCCGCCGAGCACCGGGATCCTCATTCTCACTCAGCTCGTCGGTGCCCACCAGGAGACTAGGCTATTTTTGCCTGTGTCTTGGGGTGACAGACTCTGAGGGAAAAGGGCCAAGAGCTGGTTGTCGCCCTGAGAAAGTTTCTCCTCAGGCAACCGGTGCCAGGACTGGCCTCGCCTAGCACCTTCACCTGCAACCAGAAACGATACGGCTACCTTCAGGAGCAAGGAGGACCTAAAGGCGAGAGGCAGAACCAGCTACCGCAGCGACTCCACAAACCCCTCACACCTCGACCCAGGTTTCCCGCCACCAAGAAAAAGCACGAAGACGCCTGCGCACGAGTACCTCCCCACCCCCCCCACCCGCGGCGTGCTCGCGGGGCCGAGGCGCATGCGCAGCTGGAAGCTGCGTCTGCGTCTCCGCAGCTGAGGTAATTCCGCCATCTTCCACCCGAACGTCTCGGGAAAACCACAAATCCCAGAATCCTCTTTGGTGTCACTTTTTTTTTTTTTTTAGGCGGCGGCCGCAGCGCCTGATGGTTTCTGAAGCACATCTTCTTAACTTTTCAGTTTCAGATGGCCTTTTCCTCCCTCTTTCTGCTCCCTGATTCCTCTTCTTCCTGCTGGTCTCCTTCACACCCTCACTTTAGGATTTTATTAGAGACTCTCCTGGACCCCACTGTCACCCCTGCCGCCCTCTCCTCAGCCCAGCACTCCGCTGGCTGAGAGACCCGTCCGCGCATCTCCCCGGGAAAACGGCGTGGACTCGCTTCTTCCTCATTGGCGGAAGCTGGGGGTGCCCAGCACAGACCGAACCCCAATCCCCGCCCACACTCGCTGCTACATTAGGCAGTGCGGCCTCGCGGCGGGCGTTCGGGGAAGCCCGCGGGCTGGTGGACGCGTGCGCGTGCATTGGGGGTGGGCGGAGGCGTTGGGGTCCCGGCCGTGGGCGTGCAGGCGGAGAGGAAGGCGTGGTGTAGCGTTCCCCAGGTGATTGCTATTGGGGGAAGGCGGAGGAGCCAGAGAACGACTCAGCCATTTCGGGGGAAGAGGAAGTTGGACCACATCGGCTGTTTTAGTGCTTTTGCTTTTGCTTTTTCCCCAATTCAGCAGAGAGTATTTTCGAGGGGGGTGAGTTATAATGATCTATCGCGTTTTACTGAGCCCAGTTCCACTCCTGCCCTTCTTCGGGTTTTTAGGGTCTCCCCCCACCCACCCCGCTTCCTCGGAAGCTCGTCTAAGGAGGTGGGCAGAGGGGGGAGGTGTGCTACCAAGAGTTCATGAATAATTTATGAGCACCGCCCCTTCGTCGGGAAGCCCCGCCCCTCCGGATCGTGCTGACGCACGCTGCGTTTACCAAACTTGAGGAAGCGACGTCACAGGCCCCACCCCTAAGACGGGGGGCGGGGCGCCACCTCCAGCACGTGCTATCTCTACCCGCGCAAGCCCGAAAGGGTGTGCGCAGGCGCTGCCCACTAGGGGGAGGAAGGAGGCGGGGTGGGGAGGTTGTTGGGTTTAGAGCCGGGCGGAGACCGCTGAGACTCATTCCTCAGGAACAAGGGTCGGGTGTCAAGGAGACCTTTTCACACCAGCTCCTGTTCCCCGCCTTCGGTGGGTGGGATCGCGCGGCAGAGACAAAGGAGATCAGTAGGGCCGGAGATAGCTGCGCAGGGAAGTAGGGTCTCAGTTTGGGGTGGTGGGCTTTTGCGGGGGCTGTGGGGGTGGTTATATTTAAACTCCCAGAGCCGTTAAGTTGGTTCGTACTCCGATGCGCGCGCAACCAGGGTGGTGGCAGACTGCGCATGCGTGATTCCGGGACTAGGGGAACGCGCGCTAGCGCTCGCGGCCGGGTGGTAGCGGCGGAGGAGAAAGGGGTCGGCGCACGCGCGGTTGAGTCCTCGAGTTGTTCGGGTCTCGCGGGCATCTTGTTTTGGTCTCGCGGGCGAGTGGGGCGCGCTTCGGGGGGAGGCGCTTGGGCGCGAGACTAGGCGAGAAGAGCAGAGCTGCGCGCGCACTCGGGAAAGGGGGGGAAGGGAGCGGGGTCCAGGCAGGGGAGTGTTAAGCCCCCTGATCCCCCTTGTTACCCCGACTGGGACGGAATAAGGGGAGGAAATGATCGAGATGGCCGCCGAGAAGGAGCCGTTTCTGGTGCCGGCCCCGCCGCCGCCGCTCAAAGATGAGTCGGGCGGAGGGGGCGGCCCCACGGTGCCACCGCACCAAGAGGCCGCCTCCGGGGAGCTCCGCTGCGGCACGGAGCGTGGGCCGGGTTCTTGCGCGCCGTCTGCGGGGTCCACGGCCCCTGGGGTCGGCAGGGAGAGCCCCGGGGCCGCGGCCAGTCCCCGGGGCGGCCCCCAGGCGCAGTCGCACGGAGAGGCCCCCCTGTCGGATCCCCCGGGGCTAGCCGCTCCTCCGGACGTGGGGGAGGAGCGCCGGGGAGGGGGCGGGACAGAGCTGGGCCCACCTGCCCCTCCTCGACCCCGCAATGGCTATCAGCCCCACCGGCCACCTGGGGGAGGCGGGGGCAAGAGGAGAAATAGCTGTAATGTAGGGGGAGGCGGAGGAGGTTTCAAACATCCGGCCTTCAAGAGGCGCAGGCGAGTGAATTCGGACTGTGACTCTGTGTTACCCTCCAACTTCCTCCTGGGGGGCAATATCTTTGATCCCCTGAACCTGAATAGTCTCCTGGATGAGGAAGTAAGCCGCGCCCTCAACGCGGAGACCCCTAAGTCATCCCCCCTTCCGGCCAAAGGGCGAGATCCAGTGGAGATCCTCATCCCCAAAGATATTACTGACCCCCTCAGCCTCAATACTTGCACTGATGAGGGCCATGTAGTTCTTGCTTCGCCACTCAAGACTGGTCGGAAGCGGCATAGACACCGGGGACAGCACCACCAGCAGCAGCAGGCAGCCGGAGGGAGTGAGACCCACCCCGTGCCGCCCACAGCCCCTCTCACCCCCTCACTCCACGGGGAGGGCACCACACAGCACCCGCGGCACAGGGGCCAGAACCGGGATGCCCCCCAACCCTATGAACTCAACACAGCCATCAACTGCAGGGATGAAGTGGTGTCTCCCCTTCCATCTGCTCTGCAGGGTCCCTCAGGCTCCCTATCAGCCCTTCCAGCTGCCTCAGTTACCTCCGCACCCCCGTCTTCCTCCTCCCGACATCGCAAACGTCGCAGGACTTCCAGCAAGTCGGAGGCAGGGGCTAGGGGTGGAGGCCAGGGTTCCAAGGAAAAGGGCCGAGGGAGTTGGGGAGGCCGCCACCACCAGCACCCACTACCTGCAGCAGGCTTCAAAAAGCAACAGCGCAAGTTCCAGTATGGGAATTATTGCAAGTACTATGGGTATCGCAATCCTTCCTGTGAGGATGGGCGCCTTCGGGTGTTGAAGCCTGAGTGGTTTCGGGGCCGGGACGTCCTAGATCTCGGCTGCAATGTGGGCCATCTGACCCTGAGCATTGCCTGCAAGTGGGGCCCATCCCGCATGGTGGGCCTGGATATAGATTCCCGCCTCATCCATTCTGCCCGCCAAAACATCCGACACTACCTGTCTGAGGAGCTGCGTCTCCCACGCCAGACTTTGGAAGGGGACCCAGGGGCAGAGGGTGAGGAAGGGACCACCACTGTCCGAAAGAGGAGCTGCTTCCCAGCCTCGCTGACTGCCAGCCGGGGCCCCATCGCTGCCCCCCAAGTGCCCTTGGATGGAGCGGACGCATCAGTCTTCCCCAACAATGTTGTCTTCGTCACGGTAAGAGGGTTCAGAGGCTTTTGGAATAGGGGCCAGGTGTGAAGATTAGATTAAGTGGGAATGTAACAGGGAAGGTAATGACCGAGATCCTTCAAAAGAGGGGTCTGGGTTGGCAAGTGAGAGCCTCTGCTGGGCATCTCTTCCCTTTTATAACCCGGAAAGGTGACCTCTCTACCTTGGGGCCTTGACCCTGGAGTCCTTTCTCATGACTGCAAGGATCTCCAAAATAAAGGATTTTTTTTTGTTTTTTTGCCCAGCTCCCGGCTTGGCCTATAATCCACACTGTTCCACCTTCCCTTGAAGGCTACTGCTGCTCACTAGGGGATTCAATCCAGCTGGAACTTGGTCCTCAGACTTACTGAAGGAGCCTGAGAATGGGAGTCAGGCATGGAATGTCTTCTGGGGAGGAGATGAGGGTAGCGGCAGACTAATATTGGCATTTCTGCCCATTGATAGAGACCTTGTTCCCATCAGCTGGTTTTGTTTTCCTAGACAGTTTGTTGAAGAATGTCAGGAACCCAAGTGCTTGGCTGTAGATCCTCTCCACACTGACCCTAGATAGAAGGAGAGGGAAGAGCCAGAAACTCTGCACAGAGAGGAGAGGGTCCCATGCCCACCACAGTGTGCCCTGACCAAACAGTTCAGACTGACTGAACACAGCTCCCCAGAAAACATCCCCGTTAGGCCGCCTGCTGAGGTCGTTGGCATTGTGTTGGGTTAAGCCTGAAGAATGGTCTTTCTAGAAGGTCATGATGAGCTTATCTTCTAGAAAAGGTTTCCTAAAGGATGTGGCTCTTCATATCTCTCAGAGAAAGGAAAGAATAGGCCTGAAACTTTGCCAGCCCCAACTGCAGAGAAGGAACCACAGGTCTGCCTGTGGTTTGAAACCTGGGTTAGTTACCCTTGCAACTAATTGCAGTCATTCCACTTAATGTCTGTGGGTGAGAATAAGCACAGGATAGGGTCCTGGGACCCCAGCTTTGGAAGACCTCATGGATAATTTGTACCATTTAAAATTACCCAGGCTCCCTCTGGACGTTGTTTGGCTTACCACCAGTAGGAAGAAGCAGAGGCCAGGAAGGTGTAGAGGAGAAAACAAAACTCAAAGAGGGCCCGTTTTGGGAGTTAGTCTGAGAAGAATGTGACCACGGGCTAAAGTGAGGCCGCCGGACTGTGTGTCGGCCTCAGCGCAGGTTGCCTGGAAGCAGGGGTTCTTTGATTCCCTCTGTTGACCTCACTGCCAATTCTTGCCCGCAGGGTAATTATGTGCTGGATCGAGATGACCTGGTGGAGGCCCAAACACCTGAGTATGATGTGGTGCTCTGCCTTAGCCTCACCAAGTGGGTGCATCTGAACTGGGGAGATGAGGGCCTGAAGCGCATGTTTCGCCGGATCTACCGGCACTTACGCCCTGGGGGCATCCTGGTCCTAGAGCCCCAACCCTGGTCATCCTATGGCAAGAGAAAGACCCTTACGGTGAGTTGGGTGTGGTGGAAATGGGGAATAATCCTTCCTTTGGTTGAGGCAAGAAAAGGCCTCAGGGAATATAGAAGGAATTTCTGAACAAGGTGAAAATGCCCTCCGGCTGGGCATGGCTCTTGGCCAGGGGAGGTGGCAGCATGCTTAAAGTGGTCCTTTGCTTCTCTCCTTAGGAAACAATCTACAAGAACTACTACCGAATCCAGCTGAAGCCAGAGCAGTTCAGTTCCTACCTGACATCCCCAGAAGTGGGCTTCTCCAGCTATGAGCTTGTGGCCACACCCCACAACACCTCTAAAGGTAAGGCTGGTTTATTTTGTTGGGGAGGCTGGTCCTGACTGATGGAGCTCAGATCCCGTGGGGAGGTGCTGCCAACCCCTTCTGATCACTGTCTCTCCCCTCAGGCTTCCAGCGTCCTGTGTACCTGTTCCACAAGGGCCGATCCCCCAGCCACTAAGTGGCCCCTTGAACAGAAAGTGTGAAGAGGCTGCAGTCGCTGCTCATAAGGACCTGGGGGAAGAGGAAAGTGTCCCAAGGTCTTTCCTTTCTGACTCCAAAAATAGTTTTCTTTCTTGGATCTGCAAAGAAAGCTTTTCTTCCGTCGCCGCCTCAGCCTCCTCCCTACGCCTCTGATACCTGCGCAGCAAGGCTGGCTGTGCTGGAGTCACCATATTCCTCTCCCACAGCCTGCCAGGCCGGATGGCATGGACTGTTTGCTGACCTGTGTTCTCCTAGGGCATGGGAGGTGGGAGGATATCAAATTCTCTAGTCCTTTCCTCCTGTTCTCCCAAGGGGAGAGATTCCTGTATCTTCTCGGCCCTTTTCCCTAGCTGCATTTCAGTGGACCATGGATAGATGGACTGAGGGTTAGAAGGGGAAGGCTGGTAGGGAGGCACGAAGGTACTGTGAAAATCTTTCCCTCTGCCATCCCCCAGTGGGAGAGGGGGTTGGGTTTTGAATGTGAGAACAGCACAATAAACTTGATGTCTAGGGCAGTGGCCCCCACACCTGTGTCGGGTACTTTCTAGCTGGTGGGGAATACGTGGTGCTTCCCACCGGAACCTGTGTTTCCTCTTCCTCTCTCTTCCATCTTAGGGAAGACAAGTTTTTCAGTGGCTGGGTTGATTGTTGCATGCCAGCCAAGTCCACACAAAGTACACAGAAGCCTAGACAGGAAAAGGTGTGTAATGCAAATTTTGGTGTGTAACTTAGAGTCTGCCTTCCCTCCCCAGAAAAGCCCTGTGAGGGCCTTGGGCAGAAGGCTAACTTCTTGATTTTTATTTTCCTGAGATGGACTTTCACTTTGTTGCCCAGGCTAGAGTGCATGATCTTAGCTCACTGTAACCTGCACCTTCCAGGTTCAAGCAGTTCTGCCTCAGGCTCTGGAGTAGCTGGGATTACAGACCACAAGCCCAGCTACTTTTTGTATTTTTAGTAGAGATGGGGTTTCACCATGATGGCCAGGCTGGTCTCAAACTCCTGACCTCAGCTTATCTGCCCACCTCAACCTTCCAAAGTGCTTGGATTACAGGCGGAGGCCACCGTGCCCAGCCAGAAGGCTAACTTGTCAGTGGAAGTAGGAAAAAGTGCTTTGGATCAAATGCTCATGGATAGACCAGACACCTTTTTGGTGCTGTGGAATCAGACTTATAGGCAATTAACAACATGAAGCTCTTCAGGGGCTTGTCAGGTGTTACTGGAACTTCAAACTTTACTCAGGTGTAACAGGATAGGCAAGGCCCTTAAAGGTAAAAAGGAGATAATTTCAGTAACTCTGCAAGCAGCTGGCTTGCAAACTTGAGACAGGTTATCAGAGAAGGCCTCCGTGAACTGTGATAGGCTAAGCCCTGCATTTCAAAGATCAGAATAAGTGGTACAGAGAACAATCGCCTGATATAAAACAGGCATTAGCTGTGGCTCAAATCGGGGAGAGGTGGGGAAGGTTGTGAACTGAGGGATGTCTTAAACCTCTGTTTTCTACTTGCCGTGACTCCACCAAGTTCCTAAAAAGCCTCCAAACTCAATTTCCAGGCAGCTTCCAACCTGAGGCTAAGTGGACAAACACCCTAGAGAGATTCTAACCCCATTTTAGGCCTCCAAGAAGAGTTCCATTTATTAGCAAAATTACTTTATTCTGACAAATAGTTTAACACAAAAATACGAACTAGCCCTCCAAGCATCTACGCTTCCCATCGCCTCAGTGTCCGGTGCATGAGGAAGGTGTCCTCTGAAGGGCGGGGCCGGAGTTGAAGCTGGAGAGGGGGCAGACCGTCCAGGGTCAGGTGTGGAGATTCATAAAATAGTGTTTCTGGGTCACACAAGATGGTCATGTCTGGCCCCGGCCCAGGTGGCTCCTGTTGGGAGGTGGGGCCCAAAGCAAGGTTACACTGGGAGGAAGGATCCGTGGAAGAGGGTACATGGAGGAAGCCCCACGCCCAGATCGCATCACCTTTGGGGGCGGGGCTCGAGCCTGCGGCGGCAGGAGAGCCAATTTCTCCCTGAGCGCGGCGTTCAGAACCTGTTCCTCCGGCACCTGCAGGCTCACCAGGTCTCGGAAGAGCCTCTTGGAGCGCGGCACGTTCAGCCCTGAGAGCGCAGCGGGGACAGAGGTGAGCGGTGCCCCCTCGCCCTGCTCCCGCGCGCGGCCGGCCGCCCGCCCCCCTCACCCTCGGACACGCTCTCCTCCAGGCCGCAGCGGATCTGGAACGACTTTCTCAGCTGTTCCTCCACGGCTTTCGCGGCATCAAAGTGGCTCCCGGCTGCGGCTCTCAGCTCCAGGCCCAAGCTCAGGCTGCTCTGCAGCGCGGGCATCTCCAGCTCCTGCGGCGCCGCGCGCTGCAGCTCGGACTGCACCGGGGAAGGTGGTGCCAGGCGGAAATGGACCTGGGAGCAAAGGGCAGGGCGGTGACCAGGTGGGCTCGGGGCCATCGCGGGCCGTGGGCCAGCCTCCCTCGCTCACCTGCCGCCGCTGCCGACCCGCGCCCCGCCGCTCCGCCCGCCCCTTCCGCCGCCCAGGGCTGCCATGCCGCGGCTCGGGGCTGTCTGGCCGCGGACTCAGGCTCAAGTCCAGGCCGGGCTCGGGCACTGGGGCTCGGGGTTCCGGGACTCGGGGCTCCGGGGGTGGCCCCGGGACCGCCACGGCTTCTTCCCCGTCCACCGACTCCAACTCTGAGTCCCCACAGCCCATCATCTTTGGAGGTGCCTTGGGGATGCGGGAGTCTTGGGCGGTCCAAAGGTGAGGATACACAGCCTCTGGCCACCTCCTCCTCTCCCCCGCCCCTCCCAGACGCCGCTACCGGAAACCGTTAACCCTTATTTTCGGGGGCGGAGTCAGCAACCCCGCCCATCCTATTGGCGCTCCCAGGCGTCATTCCCCCTCGCCCCGCCCCCAGATTCCCGGCGGGCTTCCGCACTCACAGCCTCGGCACCGCCCCCAAGCCGAGGTGTTTTTGAGCTGTGGCGGGTTGAAGCCCTACGGGACCTCATCAAGGCCACTCCACCTCTCGAAAACTGTATGGCTAATTTGCACAGAGGAATCTTAGTCAGGCTCTTGCTGCGATGCCCAGTGTGTCAGTCCTCATTCCTGGGGCGCCAAATGGGGCAGCTTTTTTTTTTTTTTTTCCTCTGAGACGGAGTCTCGTTCTGCTGCCCAGGCTGGAGTGTAGTGGCGCAATCTCGGTTCCCTGCAACCTCCGCCTCCCGGATTCAAGCGATTCTCCTGCCTCAGCCTCCTGAGTAGCTGGGATTACAGACGCGCATCACCACACCTGGCTAATTTTTGTATTTTTAGTAGAGGCGAGGTTTCACCATGTTGGTCAGGCTGGTCTCAAACTCCTGACCTCATGATCCGCCAGCCTCGGCCTCCCAAAGTGCTGGGATTACAGGCGTGAGCCACTGCGCCCAGCCATAAATGGGGCAGCTTAAACGTAATGGTCCAGTGTGCCCTGACCTCCCCACTCGGACCTCCACAGCATTTCCGTTATTCAGTCACTCTGACCAGAGCTTCCCTGCGGGGGGGGGGGGGGGGGGGGGGGGAAAACCCCCCCCCCCGGGCCCCCCCCCCCCCCCCGGGGGCCCCCTGTGGGCCACACCCCAGATTTGGGGTTTTGCCCCAAGGGGGTCCCCCGGGTGGGGTGGGGTGACCCGGGGGGGGGTTTTTCCCCGCCCCCCCCCCCCCCCGCAGGGAAGCTCTGGTCAGAGTGACTGAATAACGGAAATGCTGTGGAGGTCCGAGTGGGGAGGTCAGGGCACACTGGACCATTACGTTTAAGCTGCCCCATTT